>BQNB010008365.1:0-90211 GCA_026074375.1 Tanacetum coccineum | reverse complement strand
CTTACGAAATATGGAAATGAAAACACTCAGATCACTCGACTAATCTAGGGTGCAACATTTAATTGGTACGCTTAATTGCTCGATCATGATTAGTTTCGTATCATAGGCTTGGCAAAGATACACATCTTCACCGCTAAAGCTAAGGAGAAACAAGTCAAAAGATAAATTGGGTTAAGAAGGCTTAGGGTTGATCATATAACAATCTTTCACCATAAGTACCACACCAACAAGGCAGCTGTATTGTACATACACGACCATAACGACGGAATAGACACATACAATCCGATCACATCCCTGTTCATGTTTAACAAGCGGTTAGGATGAAGAATGATATAGGGTAGGGAGCTTCTAACTTTCACCGAAAGTCGTCATCCAGCAAGGCAGTTGAGACATAGACATGCATGCTCAAACAAGTTCTCGTTCGAGTAGAAACTAAGGTTAGTTGCTAGGAAAAGGAAGTAAAATGGGTGTTAATTAAAATTTACAAAACAAATAGATTAAACCAACAAATAAGGTACGATTGCTAATAACCTTCCCCTGACTATTTTGTGACAAAGACTCGAACATATAGACAAACACCTTGATCACAAAAATGACAAAGACAACCTAAGTTGACGTTCCCATAACGGTCAACTTCCCTTACATCCCGCTTGATAAGTGTAGAATACACATATCCATTAATACCTAAAATAACCCAATTAAACCCAAAACAGACCAAAAATGGCAAAAATATGCTTGTATTTGTGTTTTGTGTGTGCAGGTACGGATATATCAGAAATCACATGGAATCAATCAAAAACGGGCAAGCACGGACACAGGACTCAGAAGAGTACAAAAAGAAGCCAAAGAATCAAAGCCGAAGCCAGAAAAGTCAAGCCTCAGTCAAATCCAATCAAAGAAAAGTCAATCATGGTCAACAAAAGTCAACAATACCCACAATATTCCATTTTAACCCTCAAAGTTTCATTAAAGTCCAAAAATGTCCCCTCCTCCCAAATGGGCCATACCCGGATCATAAAACCCAAAACAAAGCCCACTTTCCTTTTATAACAACCACAAGGGCCAGTCTTGCAATTTTCGAAAGTTATTTATAACTAAAAAATGAAGATAGAACACAAGGGCCAAATGTGCAAACTCCCCAAAGTTATAACCAATTTAACTGTCAAAAATTGGGCGCGAAACCCATTTACTGTTCACCCTTCGTCCCTAACATTTAACCCAGGGTAAATCAAGGGGCTTTTAAAAATTAAAGGGTGCGATTGTCAATTCAAGAGCTCTCAAGAACAATGGCGAGGTTATATCAGTCAAATCAAGGGTTACTTAAGCTCCCTCTCAATCAAAGGCCACGTCATCAATGGAAGAAGCACAAAGGGGTGTGGGTTTTTGTGCTAAAACACGCACAAAAGAAGCACAAATGCATCCATAAGAGAATGACACGCTGGCAATCCTCAGGTGTCCACAGCTTGATCAAACGGCCACAATTGATGCTCAAATGATTGAAGAAATGAATGGCAGGATTAAAAGATTGGAAAGCAAGGCAAGAGGGTCTGGAAGCTTCACCAAACACCTATAAATAGGCCTTACTTCTCACACACACACCATCTAGGTTTTTAGTAATTTTTAGTCTAGCTTAAATTCGTATTTTTCTTAAATGTAATTTTCTTTTTTAAGTAATGTAACCAGTAACTTTTATTAATGAAATTTAGTTTAAATCATTCATAAGCTCTCTTTTCTTGTTATTCAAAAGCTCTCTTAATAAGCAAAATTGTCTCAATAAGCTAATAAGATCATTTTAAGCTCTTTCAGTCTATAAGCTGAAATAAAGCTTATTTTAATTCAGTATTAATCTTACCTAAACCCTAAACCAGTTTAACTTACATTTATAATGGATTCTATTGGATATGAGCCTTTTGGAAGGGGATCTTAACTTGGAAGAGATCCCAAGGACTTTACCCTAGCTTATCTAATAAGCTAGGGAGCTTGTAGTTGCTCTTAATTGAGACCTTTTGTTTAGCTAAAGGTTCAAGTAAGCTTCTCTTTTCCTTCTTCTCTAAATTTCAGTTTAAAATTATTAGTTATAGCTTATATGTTTATCTTTGCTTATTTGCTTAATCTCTTTGCTTATTAGTACTTATTTGCATTTTATCTAGCTTAATCATCATAGTTGTTTATTTGTTTTTAACTTTCTTTGTTTGAATCATAGTTTTTCATAAAATTGTCTTAAAACTCATAAAAAACCAAAAACATTAGATAGCATAGTATTAATCTTTGATTTCTAGTTAAATTCAGCTGTTAATTCTTGTTTATTAAGCTTGTTTTAAGCCAAAAATCATCTGGTAGTTAAAATTTGTTCATTAGATTTTTCCTTAAATGCTTTTCTCAAATCTGTCATAGTTTTTAAGGGGTGTTTGTCATAAGTGTGTTTGACCTCTAAAAGTCAACATTACTTGTGCAATTTGCTTGAGTCAACTGAGTTTTCATTTAAGATTAGTTTTCACTTAGTTTTTATAAGTTAGAATTTAAAATTTCAAAAGAAATGGCTTATTATCTTTGTTTTTACACCAGGGCATTTTGTCTTAGACTTTTGGCTGTGGAAATTTAATCTAAGCCCTCAAAGGCTTAGATCTTAATTTCACTTTGTTTATACACTCTATTTGAGTGTGTTAAAGTGTAGGATTTCCCTTAGGAAGCCTACACTTTTGACTTGCACTTGTGCATAGTGCACCAGTACTAAGTAAAAGTTAGTACTGCTCTCACAAGTTAGTACTGCCACCTTTAGGCTAGTTTTTAGTTTAGTATAAGTAGTTTTTAGATTCTTAGATTCAAGTAGGGTTAATATTAGCTATAGCTTAATATAGATTAAGTCTTAAATCTCATTTCCTAGCTTATTTTTGCTGTCAAAAGTCCTTAAAAAGTTAAAAAGCCAAAAACAGTACTTAGGAATTTTAGGATTTAATTTGTTAATTTAGCTTATGATTCTAGATTTTTCAGATTATATAGATAGATTATAAGTAGTTTGATAAGCCCTTAAAGATTTAGAGTCTAGTTTAGCTTTTTAAAGTTTTTAACTTATTTGGTTTTTGTGCTAAATGCCTTATTTTCTGAGTTTGCTTGTTTCCTCCTCATTTTCAGTAGTCTAAAAGTACTTTAAGCTCTATTATCTTTTCATTTTTAGGTTAAGCACATCATAAGCTCATTAGAACTTCTTTCCTTTTACATTTTGAACTAGTGTTGAGTTTTTTATAGCTTATTTTCTAAAACCAAGGGTTAAACCCCACTTTCTGAGGTCAGCTGAAAAATAAGCTCTTATTGAGCTTAATTGTGGCTTTTAGGTATAAGTCCTTTCATTAAAGTTGTTCTCCTCAAGCTGTTCTACAACTTCTCTCTTTTAAGTTTTTCCTAAAAGCACTTTTAGTTCTCACCTTATTTTTTGGACTTTGGTTGTTATCGGGGTAGGTCCTCAGGGACCATTCTTGTAATTTTTCTATTTTAGTTGTTTCTTAGTTAATCCTTGCCCGTTAAATGTTTTAGTCCCGTTAGCCCTTAAGTCTTTTACACAGTTAGTCCCTAAGTTAGTTTTTAATTAGTTTATTTAGTTTTAATTAATAATTAGGGTTTTAGTTTTTAATTAGTTTAATTAAAGTTTTATAAAAAAAGTAAAAATTAGGGCTTTTATTTTTAGAAAATTTCTGCACATTTTCTTTAATTAGTGTAATTTTTATAAAATTTTTAGGACTTTATTTTTAAGAGTTTTATTATTTTTATAGTTTTTAATTAGTTTAAATTTTAGAAAAATCATATCTTTTAATCTAAAAAGCCAAAAAAATGTTTTTCTTTTTCCTAAAATTTTCTTTTGTCCTATCTTAGGTTTATCTATTTTAGTTTTTACATTTTTTAGGGATTAAAATTAGTTTACTTGCTTAATTGTCATATTTTATTTGTTTACCGTATTAGTTTAATTATTAAATTATCCATTTTAATTGTTGCTTTAGATAATCAAATCATCAATTTGCTCATTCAAATCAGGATCCAAGCTTAAACGAGGTTTCAATTTCACTAGTCATTGGGGAAACGACCTGGGTGATCATATTTGTAGGTTTTAATATACATGTTATTATATATTTATTATAATATTTTTGAGGAGTGAATTTTATCCAAGGGTAACTTGGTAATTTTCTTAATTAACTCTTTTAATTGTATTATTATTTTATATAATATATTTTAGTGTTTGAAACTACCAAATCAGTTTTTGGCGCCCGCATTTCTCTGTTCGGGACTTGTGTTTAAGATTCCTTCGTTTTTTGTTTGTTGATTTGGTTTGAAGATCCTTTCACCTTTGAAAGTTTCATTCTTGTTTTATAATTAAAAAAAAATCCAAAAAAAAATCATAAAATATAAAAAGTAAAAAATATTTTCCTTTTCTTTTTAGTATAAGTAAAAAAAATTAGAAAAATCAAAAATATAAAAAAAATCTTACTTTTTTAATTTAAGAAATAAAAAATTCACCCAATTGGTAAAAAATACCAAAATGTAACCTTTCTAAGGATTGTGGTTATCATATAAGTTCCGGTGTACTTGTTGGTTCCCAAATCGTACTAAAGATTTAACACTTGCCATTTGTGTCTCTACGAAGTACGGCTCACCTTGAAAAGCAATTTTCAAGAGTTACCGTGAAGTAGTTGATTATTTGGTTTAAGTCTCTTTCGCTGTAACTCGGTTTTAAATTCATACTTAAAAAAAAATAATTAAAGAAATATGTAAAGTTTTGCTTTTTGATTTTTAGTTTTTTCCTTTTTATGCGCACTCGTTCGCAATCTCGATAACGTCGACAACAACAAACTCTTCGAGTTGTTTGTTGAAAATTTTGATTAGAAGAAACAATTGTCATTCAAAAATTCGTTCCAATGGCCGACAAATCGTCGATTTGGCCCCCAAATGTTACAAGCTCCCATCGGAGGGGTATGAATAATGCTATGTTGTTCACCGTTCAATGCTAACAATTTAGAGCTTTAAACAACCTGTAATCAATCTTGTGCAAAGTATAAGTTTACGGGTAGACAATGATTCCTCACAATCACCTTCGATTTTTTAACAAGGTCACTTCATCGTATTTAGACTCCCGAAGTTGCGAAACACTTCGATAAAAGCTTTTGCTTTTTCCTATTCTTCTAGACGGTGTGGAAGCCAGAGATCTGGTTAGACAGGCAACCTCTAGATCAATTCTCACATGGGTACGACCTTGTTTCAAATTCATAAATCAATACTTCCCACCTTCAAAAACCACTTCAATTATTGAAATGAGATCATTAATTTTTTACCAAAAAACCAAACGAAACTTATAACGAAGCATGGGAACGTTTTAAAAGACCACTTCGTTAATGTCCTCACCAAGGCTTCTCGAAAACTACACCAACTCGATTACTTTTTTACAACTCTTTGATTTCAAACGTTCACGATGCCTTTAGATTCTGCGCGTGGTGGTAATTTTTAGTACTAGATGCTCAAGAAGGCTTTGCGATTATTTGAAAGCAAGTCAAAAGTTTCGTTACTCAAGGAGTCGTGTGCTTGTGATTCAAGAGTGAGTAAGGATCTCCCTCTTTCTCAATTCTTCACCTTCTAATAATTTCTTTAGATATGCATCAAATAGACGCTTCTTCGGGATAAGATGACTTATCAGTATGAACCAAATGTTGAATGAAAGGAAACGCTTTAGTTGATACTTCTCCATGCACCTGTCAAAGCAGCTGAGGAAGTTGATGTCACATTGTGGATCAAATCACCATTTTTAACCAATTTCCGTTAACTCGTGGTGGAAACGAATTTTCCATTTTCATTGACAACATCAAAATTTTCAACAAAAAGCAGCGTGGTAATTTTCTCCAAAGAAACCAACCTTCCCAATTTTGGCAAGTCAATAAACACGAGGCTTCAATCAACCCGAAATGTTCCTAAAACAACCAAAAAATACCAAGGACCCATTCTAATTTTAATCAAAATCCAACGGAAAAACTTTAACCGTCAAAACAAACAAAATCAAGTTTTATACAAGCTCCTCCCCCCATACCAACACCAACAATCACGTTATACCTTACCAACCTTCCAACAAATAGTAAGTGTCTAAAACGGATTTTGAGTGTTACGTCTAAGCAATCGATTGCGGTGTATTAATAAATGCTGCAAAATCCAAAATCAAGGTTTGCAAAAATTTTAATGACAAATTGTTACAAGTTGGTTAACAATCTTTGCAACCTAAGATTAATGATTTAGGCAATACCAACCAAGCTTCAAGTTCAAGTACTTTACCGAGCAATACCGTACCAAATCCAAGGAACGAAGCCAAGGCAATAATATCGAAGCGGGACTTTTTTCTTCGATGGGCACGTTATTCCTATGCTCATTCCATTTGTTAATCCGGATCGTGGTGAGGAGACGTCTATGGATCCTGTCCCACCTCCTCTAACAAAAAAGTTCAAGAGACAAATTCTCAATCGATAACAAAGTGATCAAAGGAGGGAGATCATGTCAATCTGTCCTAAAATTTATGAACTTAGCTTTACTTACCCGGAAGATGAAAATGTAGATAAAATGCGTGGATTAAAAAGACTAAGGTTCAACTTCAAAGTTTTTTGGAAAATGTTTAAAACAAACTTCATTTCAATATTTCTCTTGAGGATGCATTGATTCTAAACGCCGAAATACACAAAAAATGCCTTTAAAGAATCTATTGAGCTAATAAGGAAAAAACTTGAAGAACTTGCTAAACTCGTGAGTGAAAATTGTCAGTGCGTAATTCTTAAGAATTTGCCTGAGAAATTGGGAGACTTCTTGTCGATTGACCCTACATGTGATCACTTTCAAAGCTTAAATGTCAAGGGTTTTTAGCGGAATTTAGGAGCTTAGTTTAACTTTAAATGCTCTCTCGGTCTTTCATTGTTAGTTTTACCAACCTAGAACTCAACCCAATTGACTTCGAGTTAGCTAAACGTCAACTTCGTCACGACGGATTGAGATTTGTAAGGAGTGCTTGTTACCGTAGGAAAAATTTTCGTACCCGGCTGATTCGGTATATTGTTGAATTCGCTCGATGAACAAATTCCTTTATCAATTCTCGAAAGAACCATTTTTACGAAACCGCCGGCTTTAATTGCGTTTACGACGAAAAGTTGATACTTCGTGATGGAAATGAACGTTTAACGTTTTGAACATGAAAAAGTGCAAAATGTAAATATTCCAATACTTAATGATATTAAAGAGGTTGTATCAATACTTGATTGATATTTTTTAACGTTCCAAATGTAAATTGGTTTTTTAAGGAACTTATTGGCTCAGATTCCCCAATTTAGTGGCAGTCCTACTATTCAAATCCGATGATTTCCTTTCCTTAGTTCTCTCTCCTGAATGAAGAATAGTGATTATACTTTCGAGGAATCACCGATGAATTCACTCCTCCTCTAACTCATTACAACAGGTTGAGGCTGTTTCCATTCTTGAAAAGGACATGTTCAAGAAATACGTTTTACGAAATTATTATCAATCCTCTTTTCGAATTCGATGATAGTTTCAAATCTAGCGACGTGAATCCTCTCTTTGAAGAAAACGATAAGGATGTCGAGATTAAGTCTTCTTCTTCCTTCACACTTACTTCACCGGAAGTAGGTGAATTAGAAGCTTATCTTGAAAAAGATTCGATTCCACCGGGAATTGATCTTACCCTCCCTCCCACCTTTGAAATTTCAAGTAGCTAACTCCTACTTCCTACTCTCACCGCGAGAGACCGCGAGTGAGAAGGATCGTTCATAGTAAGATTCGTTTGTTATTCGCGTTGGATTCGATTTGTATGTGAGAATGATTGTATCGTGTTTTGTTTAGAAGGGAATATATCCTTTGTCTATTAGCAATCATACTTGCTTAAGAAACCAAAACCTCATAAGAAGTTCAAAAAGTTGAGATGAAAGACAACGCAGTTTCAAGTGATATTCCAATCAATACCATTGTTATGCCGATACAAATCACTTTTGATAACCCGATTGATTTCAATGATCATTTTTCCAAACCGAAAGATTTTAAAAAGAACTTAACCGTTAAACTTGATTCCAACGAATCAAGTATTTTACCACATCCTTTGTTAGATTCCGACTCGCCTTTCACTGCGGAGTTGTCGGCTAGTGTTATCTTGAATTCTCTCAGAAACGACGACAAAGTATTCAAACTGGCTTACTAGTTTTTCATTGCCCATTCATGTTAAAAATCTATGTAACATGGGAGGGTGAAGTTAAAAGAGAACATTTTCCTCCGGGGACTTCTTTAAGTTTCAAAGAACCGTCATTTCTTCTACCTCCGCTAGAACCACCAGATGAATGTTTAAAGAAAGCTGTGCTTAAATTCTACTAAAACAAGAAGACGTTTCCTATAAATATTGAAGATGTCAATTCCTTCATATTTATCATTTGGACTTTTCTTCCACATTTCACTTACACCGATGATTCACCTTTGATTTTCTCCTTTCAAAGTAGAAATTTTGTTTTTACACGGGGGGTCGGGTCATCGCAATGTTTCATTATTTCAGTGGCAGTTATGTACTTAGTTAGTTTTTTAATGTGAATTGTTTCTATTTGCTCTCCCTCCCGAGGACTACTTTATTCAGGGTTGATGGAGGACAAGATCAAGCTTTTTTGAGACTCGGTTGACCAATAATATAAAACCATCAAGAACATAATACAAGCGCTTCGCCTTCATTCGTGGGAGCAGGGAGTAAGTGAGTTCAGGATGTTCTCAGCATGCTCCTTTATCCTTTCTATTTTTCTTTACTATTTTCTAAGTTAATGTGTCTGGTTGAGTTTTGTGATGAGGGGAGGCTCTGGTGCTATTTCCGATGATTTTCTCGATATTTGTCGCTTGTTTGTTGTTGGCAATTTTTTGCTTGGGTATATTCTACCAACTAAATTATTTGAAGCCTCTCGTGGCCGGGTGATGTTTTGTTGATTTTTTTGATTTGACCCGTCTAACTCGTGCTTATCTTCCTTAGTATGATTTTTTGAGTTGTAGTTTTAGCGGTGTAGGATGTTATGCAAGGTGCCAGTGTCTTCTGGTGGAAGCGTTTAGGTTGTGCCTCTTGACTTTTCACATCAAATCTGATTCGGCTTATTTGGGTTGTTTCGTAGTGATAGAGACTCCAAGTAGGTTGTCTTACTTTTTTAACACATTCAAGGACTATGTTTCGTTTAGTTTTTTGGGGAACGGGAAAAAAAGACATGAAGAACAACAGGAAGGGATTAGAAAAAGAAGAAAAATCTATCGTTATTTTGATGTTGTTGGTTGTCTTTTGTATTTTCTTATTGTTCATGTTCTCACATACCCGGTTTTTCCCCAACTCAAATATAGCAAAAATTTTAAATTTTAAGTTCTTATTGTCATTTCTCATTTAATTAATATTATATATAATATATTATATATATATATTTTTTATATATATTTATATACGATTTATATAATACAAGTGTTTATGACAAAATGTAGGTTTTTACGTTGGTAATGAAGATTTATGAAGTAATTTTTGACACTGAGATCGTAAAGTTTTGTAGATGTTTAGAGTTTAAGCTTTCTCCCTTAGCCAATTAATGATTGATTGTTTCATGTGTATAGTTTCAATAGTTTGTGCTAAGTTAGTCTCACGTTAGGACTTCTCTGTTTACTTTAATATGTTTAGACGTTGAACTCCTTTAGCTAAATGAAAACTTTTGTGTAATCTCAAGGTTAGATTTTTTAAAAATGACGTGTTGAGTATTATATAGGCCCTAATTAAGTGTTCCTTTGTTCTGAGAATTAAATTTCTTCTTAGAGATTTTAAATTGCGAAGAAACAAAAGAAAGAAGAATAAGGAAATGATTTAGTGCGTTATATTTATGCATGACTTTAAACGTTTTAGAGAATTATTTTAGAAATAGAATATTTTAGATTTAGATTTTTAGATTAGAATAGTTGGTTTTCTTTCAAGCTCATAAGTTCTTATTGTGGCCTTTTCTCCCATTAGCTTGTTTCACCTCTATATATTTAAATGTTTTTTAAAATAGATTTGTATGGTTTTTTTTTTTTTGGGTTATATAATTTAGCTAATTCGAAGTTTTCTTTAGTTTCTTTGTGATTAGGATGAGAGTACAATCAGGAATATTAATTTGGCATATGATATGTATTTTCACATATAAAGAAATATTTTGCTTATTCCTTATAGGTACAGCCTTAGGGTATATGACATGAATATGGATCTCCTTGCTTAGGGAACTAAAGTAGATAATTTCAATATTAATCCTGGGAGGGAAGGACTGGATTATAAGTTTTGCCTTGGCTCTTGACCGGCTCATCCTCACAACCTGAGATTGTTTACGCCTTATAAAAAGGTCTCGAGGAAGTTACCGAAGTGAAAGATGTTTTGCTACATCTTGTTCGGTGGCGTTGGCCGGATGACCACGTGGCCTCCGATCGTTGCCGTTGTTTTGTTGAACGATTCGATGCACCGATGTTTTTGTAGCCTTTCTAATGGTGACTGGGTATAATAATGTTGCTTAATTTTTGTCTATTACTTTGGCCTTTTAAAGATAAAGAGCTCCGAAATATAAGGGTATTTTATGGTGCAATAATATAGATTGGTCCTTTCATCGTCCTTTAAAGAGGTATAGGGTATCTATTTTAGATGCTGAATGGTTCCCTTGCTTAAGTATGCCTAAATTAAACAAGCAAATCAAACAAAATTTTGGTTGCCTCGATGTTTTTATGGACTTTTTAAGATCTCTGATTGACTGTGACCATTTTGATCTTTTGAAACAGGGGCGTAGGAGTTTGTTTGTTATTTATTGCGTTTTCTTAACCGTTTTTACGCTTTATTTTTTGGAATTGATTAATTAAATATCGAAACCAAAAGTCTTATAAAGTAGCCTTGGGTCGGTAGTTAAATACTTTCTTATGTAAAATCTTGAGATATAAATAGTTAGGTTACGGGTGGAAAAAAGGAAAATGTGGAAGGACAGGAAAAGTCAGGGGAAATAGTAGGGAAGGGAAAAGGAAAAAAAAACAGGAGAAAAAAGAAAAGGAAAAAAAATAATGTAACGTACACCCTTTTAATATTTATGAGTAGTGTTGTTAGTTGTCATGACCTTGTAAGTAATAATGTTCGTCTTTTTAAGGCTAGCATGGGGAAAGAAAAGTGTGAAAAAAAATTCGGGAATTACGAATGGGATATGTTGAAGGTATCTTTTTGACCACTTAACTTTTGTTTTGTGCTTTTTATTCTATGTCCTTAAATGTCTCTCATATTGATGGGGTTTAATGATAAACTATACATTATTGGTCCATCAACAAAATATAATTAAGTCTTTTTTTGTGGCTGTACGTAGTAGGTCAGTTGTTTGTCAAGAAGAAAAATCATAAAAAAAATACTTTTGACAAAATGGTGAAATCGGATGTTTGTGTTTTATAACTTGTGATCTCTTATTCTCTTCAACAAAAATCTTTTTGCTACTTTTCAAAGGTTAGTTTGTGGGAGAAGTTTAAGTTTTGAGGTTGGTATTTGGTTATAAGGCATGTGCATGTGATATTAACGGTAGGACCCACAATTCGTTTAGTTTGGGGTATTTTGATAGGTGTAAATCCTTCACCCTGTCCCATTTTATGCCTCTAAAATAACCCATAATAAAACCCACAAAACAGACAAAAAAAATGGCAAAAAAATATGCGTTGTAATTTGTGTTTGTTTTGTTGTTGTGTGCAAAGTCAACGGATATAAATATAATAAATCAAAAATCACAGGGGTGGGGAAAAAGGGAAAAAGAAAACACTTGTTCTTAAACGAGCTAGCACGGAGACTCGAGAAATAGGGAAGAGAATCTGAAGAGTACCATAAATGAAAGCCAAAGAATCAAATTTTGACCGGTGAAGACATTTATCATTATTTTTATATTTTCGTATTATCAAACAAGCCAAAGTGATTTTTAAAGTGGTCAAATGGTAATGGATTTATGTATATCACTGAATATGCATATGGGAGGGATTTATTTTTATCTGTGCATTCTTGTGTTAGTATAATGTTTTGGCATGTGGTTTAAAGACCAATATTTTGTGGATCTTTTTGGGAATTTATTTTTAGGGCAGCCGCAGCCCACGAACGAATGGATGGTGGAAGAGATAAGACGGGGTTCGCTTCTGAACATAATATGTTACGTTGCTGATTGTTAAGGGTCTGTTTTACTAACACTTGGCGCCAGGGGGGGGGAGGGTGAGGCTGTGTTCCTTTGTTTTTTGCTAATTGTTCGTAAAAGTTTTATTTATAACTAAAAAAGGAAGATAGCATTCACAAGGTTGTCACCAAATGTGCATACATCCCCTTATAGAGTTTTTTATAACCTTTTATCTATCAAATATTTTTATGTGCGCGGGGATCGAATTAACCCCAATTTGTACTGTTCTCCACTCGTTCCCTTACATTTTAACCCAGGTGTTAATTTTAAGGGGCTTTTTGAAAATTAAAGGGTAATCGAGAATTCAATTGTTCTATTTTTACACAGAGCTATCAAGAACATAGGGCGAGGTCGTATAGTCGATCAGTCATTTATCAATAGGCAGGGGTCTTAAGCTCCCACCCTCTTCTAATCACAACTATGGCCACCAGTTCATCTCAACTGGTATGCAAGATTGCAAATATATAGCAACAAAATAGGTCCGGGGGATTCTTGTGGGTTTTTGTGCTTAAATACTACGCATATCAACAAAATTTTTGCTCTGACACTATGAAACCATCTGACTTTAGGAGTATGGTGTACTTGGGGAGTTTGCCGCTTAGGGGTGTAATTATGTGTGTTTATTAACAGGAATATAGGTGGCTCATATGTTTGTTTGATAGTTGTATGGGCTGGTGGGGGTGTATTGTGGGGTTTGATATGCACATTGTGGGAGGGTTGAGGATGTTTTATAAGTGTTTTGGAAAAAGATGAGCTAGGAAGCTATATATAGTAAAAATGAGTGGGGGGGTGGTGGGTTGGGGGGTGGGAGAGAGCGGTTTGGAGGTGGGGGATGTTTCGGGTTGCGGGCGGGGGGGTTGGTTGGGTTTTATTGGTGAAGTGATTTGGTTGTGTGCTTTATGGTGTTAAGGTGTGGTTGGTTTGGGTGGGGAGTTTGATGGATGTTGAGGCAGAAGGGGGGATGGGGGTGGATATTTGAAGAGCGAGTATGTTGCTTTTGTTTGCGGGCTTTCGATTGTTGATGTATTTAAAATTTAACCTAGTGTTAGCTGGGTTTGGTATGATTGTTTGTGCTTGCTGTTTGGGTGGGTTTGTGGGGATTTGTTGTTGTTGTAGAATATGTTTTATGTGCATGTTTTATGCATTTATGGTCTTGTTCACTGTCGATGTGATGCTGTTTTATTTTTTTGTGTTAGTAGTGTTTTTGAGTCTTTTGTTGATTATTATGATTCGTTTTATTTATTTTTTATATAGTTTATAAGTCTATGTATCTAATCGTATCCTTTAAACCATTCCTTCTTTTACTATCTTTCCTTTTTTTTTTATCTACTAAACCAGTTTTTTTTTTTTTTTTTAACTTACATTTATAATGGCTTGTTGCATATATGGGATGGATGTTGAGCCATGTAGGCTAGGGGAAGGGAATGGGAGATAATTTCTTGGTTAAGGTAGATCCAAAAGTGTTAGGTAGGGTTTGAGGTATGTCAGCTGTTAAACTTTGCTTTCTTTGTTTTGCGTGGGTTAGAGGGAGTGCGGTGTGGAGAGGTTGGGATTGGGAGTCAGCGGGGGGGAGTGCGTTTGGGGATTGAGGGGTTGAGGGAGGGCGGGGACGGATGGCGCTTTTGGGAGATGGGGGGGGGGGGGGTTTTGGGTCGGGCGGTGGTGTGGTTTTGGGGGTTCGGGCGAGGTGTGGCCGGGCGGTTGTGAGAGGGGAAGGTCGGTGGTAGGTGGGGATGAGGGTGCGTGCGGCGTTGATGATGTGGTGGCGGGGGTGGCGGGGGGGTTTAGGGAGGGGGGGGTTGATGTGGTGGGGCTGTTTTGGGGCGGTTTATTTAGATGTTTTTTAATTTTTTTTTATTGTGTAGTTGAGTGGTCGGTTGAGGGGTTTGGGAGGTGGGTATGTTGATGACGTTGAGCGGGGGTTGAACGTGATGGGGGGGGTGGTTGAGAGGGGGGAGTAGGGGTGTTGAATTTATTTGATTGTGAGCAGGGAGGTGGGTGGGTTTTGGGGTGATGGGTGGGGGGCAAGGAGGTTTTGAGGGGAGATTTGCAGCGGGGGGATGTTTTGGGGGGGGGTTGGGGGGTAAGGCGGGGTGGTGGTTGGTAGGTGGGAGTATGGGTTGGGTTGGGGGTCGTGGTGGGGCATTGTTGGGGGGGGATGGGGAGTGTTGGGGGGAGGGGGGGAGGGTGGGGAGGTGGGGGGGGTATGGCAGGGGGGGGGGGGGGGGCTGGGGGGGAGTGGGGTGTTGTTATTGTTTGGCTTCATGAAGTACCCCCCGGTGTTTGTGGTAAAGCCTTTAGTAACATTCTTGTTGTTGCAATTTTGCAACAATTTGCTTGGAATGAGTCAAATGTCGTTTTAAATTTAAGATTTTGTTTATCATTTTGCATGATAAGTTTTCATTTGTTTATTTAACGTTTATATTTCAAAATTTCAAAAGAAATGGCTGCTTTATTATCTCGTATAATTATCTTTGTTTTTTTTTTACACAGGGCATTATTTTGTTTAACTTTTGGCCTATTGGAAATTTGATTAAGCCTCAAAGGCTTAGTAGATTGTGATTTTACTTTCCTTTGTTTATATACTCTTTATCCTGCTGTGTGTTGTTTTTAAAGTGCAAAGGCATTTTTCCTCATCTAGGAAGACAGCCTACACTTTTGAATTGCAATATGATGCATAGTGCACTTAGTACTAAGTAAAAGTTGAGTTGTTTTAAGTAGTACTGCTCCTCTCAAGTCTAGTACTTGCCACCTTTGGCTATTTAATTTTTAGTTAAGTAAGAATAGGTTTTAGGATCTTTGAGATTCAAAGTAATTTTTGAAGTTATAGTTATAGCCTTATTATAGATTAGGTCTTTAAATCCTCATTTCCTAGCTGTATTTTTGCGTTGTCAAAAGTCCTTAAAAAGGTTAAAAAAGCCAAAAAAAAAAAAAAAAACAATATTGGAATTTTAGATTTTAATATGTTTTAATTTAGCTTATGATTCTAGTTTTTTTCAGCTGTATATGAGTGATTTAAGTAGTGGAGTTTTTTGACGTTTTGATAAAGTCCTAAAGATTTTAGGAGTTTGTTGCTTTTTAAAGTTTTTTGCTTACTTTGTTTTTTGTGCTAAATGCCTTATTTTCTGAGTTTGCTTGTTTCCTCCTCATTTTCAGTAGTCTAAAAGTACTTTAAGCTCTATTATCTTTTCATTTTTAGGTTAAGCACATCATAATCTCATTATAACTTCTTTCCTTTTACATTTTGAACTAGTGTTGAGTTTTTTATAGCATTATTTCTAAAACATGGGTTTAAGGGGTTTTAAACCCAACTTTCTGAGGTCAGCTGAAAAATAAGCTCTTAAGGAGCTTAATTGTGGCTTTTAGGTACAAGTCCTTTCATTAAAGTTGTTCTCCTCAAGATGTTCTACAACTTCTCTCTTTTAAGTTTTTCCTAATAAGCACTTTTAGAATTTGAGCTTATAATTGGACTTTGGTTGTTATCGGAGGTAGGGTCCTTAAGGGTTCCTTTCTGTAATTTTTCTGTTTTAGGTGTTTTCAGTTCTAATCCTTTTGCCAGCTAATGTTTTAGTCCCGTAGCCCTTTAAGTTTTATTCCAGTTAGTCCCTTAAGTTTGGTTTTTAATTAGTTTATTTTGTTTTAATAATAATTAGGGGGTTTGTGGTTTTTAGGTTTTTTTTTTTTAATTAGTTCAATTAATGTTTCTTATTAAAAAAATATTTATAATTTAGTGGCTTTTATTTTTAGAAAATTTCTTGCACATTTTTTTTAATTAGTGTAATTTTTTATAAAATTCTTTAAGGACTTTCTATTTCTTCAGAGTTTTATTATTTTTATAGTTTTTAATTAGTATATATTTTAGGAAAAATCATTTCTTTTAATATCTTAAAAAAGGGCCAAAAAAAATATGTTTTTTTTTTTTTTTTCTTTTTCCTAAAATTTTCTTTTTGTCCTATACTTAGGTTTAAATTTTAGGTTCTTAATTTTTTTTTTTTTTTCTAGTTTAGGGATTATCTAAAATTAGGTTTACTTGCGTAATTGTCATATTTATATTTGTTTTAAGTATTAGTTTAATTTAATTATTAAATTATCAAATTTGTTAATTGTTTTGATTTATGTTAATCAAAAATATAACATCTTGCTCATTCATAATCAGGATCCATGCTTATTAAACGAATGGTTTTTGGTTTCCATGTCACTAGTCATTGGGGGAACGGACCATGGTGTGGATAATTATTTGCTCGCGGTTTTAATATACGTATTATATTTTTATTTTTATATATTTATTATATTATATATATTTTTGAGAGTGAATTTTATCAAGGGTAACTTGGTAATTTTCTTAATTACTCTTTTAAAGTATTATATTTTATATATATTTTACGTGTGTGAAACTGACAAATCAGGCTTATTTATGTTTTGGCTTATAACTTATTTTGAGTTCAACTTAGTTGGTTTTGGCTTATATTGGTCTCGGCTTATTTGGGTTTGGCTTATATTGATTTCGGCTTATATATAGACTTATGAATTATTTTGTTTTCTGCTTATATTTGGGCTTATGGCTTATTGGGCTTTAGCCTTTTCAATTCGGCTTATTGGACTTACATAAAGTTTGGGATTTTGAAATAGTTTGGGCTATTATAAAAAAAAGATATGGACTTTGTCTTAACGATCAGGCTAAATATAAAAACCTTAAAGGGCCATAAGGCCCAATGACTAGTAAATGGACTAATAGACTAAAATAGAAATTTGAGATGCCTACATTAGGCTTAACAAGAGTTAATGGGCTAATTTTGGGCTTTCGGGCCCAAGAGGGGAAAAATAAATGGTTTGGAATTCTACGAACGAATCAATGGATTAATAATACTGACGGAAGAGAAAAATGATTTAAATTGAACGAGTTTTGTCATGTTTGGATAAACGCGTTAAAAGTATGAATTTTTTGGCATTTTGTCGGAATTTTTGGAAAATTGTGGAAAATATCGAAATGTAAGGTTGGAAAACCTTGGGAACCTTTTTAAAACAAACGGGTCATGGCGAAACTTTTGTGAAATGTGTCATACTTGGGAATAATGTGGAATAATTATTTTGTGTCAACTCGACTAAAGGACAAAAATGGTGACTTTTGTAAATATTAAGTGTTAAGGGTAAACGATTGAACATGGACGTACAAAGATGATAAAGATTTTATACATACCCCGTTAAGCCCGATAAAGAGACAAAAATAATAAAATATTATTATTATTATTATTATATATATATGTATATATTTATATATATACTTTAACGTTGCGAAAATATCTATTCGTCTATTTTTTATCTTTGAACTTCTACTTATTTCTCGTCAGATTCTCTTAGACCGTTTGGTCAGTTGTTTCGTTTTCATTATTTGCTATGTTTTGAGTATTATGTGTCGATGTTGCACTTAGCCTAAGTGCATTGAGTCGTTTTGCATAATTACCACACAATCATGAAATAAGGATAAAGGTTTTGTAATGGAACAATGGTTTTGTAATGAAGATAAAGGCTTTATAATGAGAATCTTGGTGTGAGTTAAAGACAAACACTTGTACAATGAGGAAATTTTGTACAAAGTGTTAATAAGGTGAAATTAAGGTTAGGTCGTGGCCGGGTACCATTGTGCATTGTAGAGGTTATTCGGTGCATTTAGTAGAGATTATTTGGTTCGTTGAGTAGAGATTATCTGTGCGGTTATTATCATCTGTTGAAGTGAGTTCTCGTAGCCCCATTTTTACTGTTTTTCCGTTAGGGGGAAAATGATATTCAATGTGTTTTGAACTGTTTTCTGAACTGTGCAAAACGTAGTTTTGTTTTTGGGATAATTTGTGTGCTTATGATTGCTTTGTAAATATATGTAATGTGATTTTACTTGCATGCACTGTGTTTGGCATGGCAAGGGTTGTGGTTTTACTTACATGTATTGTGTTTGGCATGACAAGGGTTGTGGTTTTACTTGCATATACTGTGTTTGGCATGGCAAGGGTTGTGGTCTTGCCCTAATATAGTGCTCCAGCTAGTAGGCCCTTTAGGTGCGTAAGTGACATATCGGAGTTGCGGCTCCAAGAGCATTGGTATATGCTGGTTTTGGTGAATAGCGAGGATGCTAGGTCATCGCACATGATTAGCGGGGATGCTAAGTCATGGGTTTGTTGCATATATTCACTGTCATATAGCGCTATTGTCCACTAGCAACTGGGTTTAAGGTCAAACCTACGAGCTCACCAACATTATTGTTGACGTTTTCGAGTATCATTTTTAGGTGTGTCGTAACAAAGATAAATGAGAAGTATTTGGGAACAAAGATGAGTACATTTGGGAGTTTATTGAAAGACAACAGTTTGATTTTTTTCAAGGTTACGTGATTGTAAAGTTTGTAAATAAACTTATGTAAACAAATATATGGTATGATCTTGTATCTTGTGCAATGTGAATCATGATGTCGCATTCTCGTGTTTCCGCCATTGACGGGGTGTGACAGATTGTTAATCAGAGCCAAGGTTATAGAGAATGCTTTTTTTAAAAATGCGACTATAACCAAATTAGAGTTTTCGTAAAACCTCGAACATGGTGAAAGTTAATTAGCCTGAGCAATTCATGGTATATCCTAAATTACGCATAACCTGATCAACTATGCTTAATTTACAAAGGATCATGAAATGATGGGGGTAGTTTTCTTAAGCTAAGTTAGAGGAAAGGAGGGATGTGTAGATGATAAGACCACCTGAAAATGAGTTGACCTCGAACGTACGTATTGGGTAATACGTACTTTCATGTAGTGATGTGATATGAGAACACTTGCGAGTGTTGGAATCTAGAGTATTGTTGATTGCCTAGTGCTTGCCATAAAGCCTTGATTATATTGCATGATGCCATAGAAGCCTAGGTAGATATGTCGCGGGTAGTGACGTTAGTTGAGGATGCGTATTGGGTAGTTATGGTGTGTAGTGCAAAATTCCCTGAGAGCCTTGGTAGGTATGTTGATTGGTAGCGATGCTGATTAATGGCGAGCCCTTAGTAGATATGATAGCGTATGGTGTGACACCCTTAAATGCCTATTCTGTATAGAACCATGATGGTGCTTGTTTGCCGTTCGTACCTCTTGGTATATTTGATATATATATATACATATGACGTTTTTCCTCATTTATTTTTATTTTACATCATATTTTACCAATGTGATTACATGCAATAATGTGAAGAATCAATAACCCACTACTAATATAATAATTACGCCTTAATAAGTTTTCAACAAATTAAACATAAATAATGATAAATCACGTTTAAAAAAATCAAAACTTCTCTTTTAAATATGACACATAAGAAGTTTTTTTAATAACAATTTGCAATCTTGCAAAGATACAAAACTACAAAAACTCGACAATATCGTTTTTATTACATAAAAACGTATGAATATAATAAATCTATATGTATATATAATTTTGGGACGCGGCGGGTTGGGATGTTGTGCCACGCTCCCCGCCCCGAACTCGATAAAAATCTTCGTTAAGCCCTGAAACCGCCCCACAACCCGATAAACATGCCCCGCCTCAAAACTCCGGATTTTGAATTTGCTCATCAGATTCGGTTTTTTTTCATCCATAAGCCACAATAAACTATTCAAAGAGACTCACTCCTTCATATCAACTAGCCTTGTACCTGTGCAAAGCTGTGGTAGCTACTCTCTTCATTTTAAAATTATTGTCTTTCGACAAAAAACACACAGTTTAAGAAAAATGCATTTATTATTGCTTTCTTTTTCTTACTTTTTGGCATAATCACAGTTTTAACCTTAGCTAATTAATTAAAGTCTTCTTTAAAGTTTGTAATAATAATTTCAAACAAAGGTAATATAGTAAACTTGAACAAATTTTCCTATCTATTTTTAGTAGTGGACAATTAAATTGAGACATCTCAAAAAAGAAACGTGGACAATAAAAATAAGACGGAAGTAGTTATATTTTTCGTTAGTTTTTGTTTCCTAATAGTTTTAGTAAGGGATGTCGGTTTGATTTTATATTTTTTTTAGAAGAATACATTTTTAGGTATGCCTAAAGTATGAGTAAATAGAAGGAAAAACAAATTTGTATTTTTTTTGAAACTAAAAGATTGCCCTTTGAGGGGTTCTATTTATTCGTTGCCTTTCTAAAAAAAAAGATTGTGAGATCCATTGTTTTATATAAAAAAGTTGAATCTTGGATTAGGGTTGAGTTTTGGTTGAGGAAATGCATGCTCTATAAAATGATGTGGATTTGAAACAGACACACCTGTCTATGCAGCACAGAAAATATATAAAGGCGATCAATGAGATGACGAGTGAGACAACAACAATAACAAGCTATACGAATGAACCAGCATGAAACTCGCGTAAAGCAGTAATTTTGGATGCATTAAAAATAAAAAAAAAATTAAAAATTAATAAAAATATATTAAAATTGATGTTGAATTAAAGAGAACAATATTTTCAAAAATATGGTGAAAGTAAATCATAAAAAAATATAAATAGATAAAAATATATTTTAATTTAAAAATAAAGGTGAGTTTTTAATTAAGAAGTGACACATGTCACTCTAAGATGTGGTTCCTTAAAATAAGATGGATGATCAAGATTGCACATCTTTATATTTCCATAAGTAAGTTTAAAAGTATGAATTTTTAAAATTTTTTAAAAATAAAATGTCCTAAATGCTTTATAATATAGTATAGATGATCATATTTGCCGTGACAATCTTGTGAAACTGAAGATCATTCCACACGATAAAATGGTTGATTGGCCACGTTACCTAGTACGAGAAAATGACATCGTTTATGTTTTTTACATAATAGCATTTTCATTAAACAAACGACGTTTTTTTTAAATGGGCTATGTTATCAAACTGTAACTGCTTATTTTTATAATTAAGAGTGCCGGTGCGGTGACTGATCACACGCCATAGGGCTTTTTTTCCTATGTCGGCGTCAAACTGCATCACTTGGCTCACCATAGCGGTGTTAGCCATCACTTCGCCATGCCTTTAATAGGCGTTATTGGTTTTTTTAGTGAGTGAGGTACTTTTTGTGGTGTATAACATGTTATAGCCGGAGATCAAGTTTTAGTTACAGTCGTGTTCTATAGTGTGTGATGACGTGACAACCCTATAACAAGTTAAGCTATGAATCAGGCTATGAAGAACTCATGAATCCGCAAGCCGGCTACTAAGTACTAGTCAATCCCAGTTCCCGCTGATAGGCGCAAGTGCAAATAGCAAATTTTGCTTTTTCTATACTACAACATTTACGAGTCTATGTGAAAAAGGTCTCCATAGTGATATAGTCTCTTTTTTGTTTGAAAATAAATATTTTGTAATCTCGTTATGAATTAGAAGGTTTTGATGGGGGATTTATAACTCACTTTACTAAGACGATAGGTAATGGGTTTTATACATCATTCTGGTTAGATAAATGGGTAGGAAATGGGAGATTATGTGATCATTTTCCAAGATTATTTCAATTAGAGGGGGATAAAGAAGTTATGGTTGGTAATAGGGGTATATGGGTCGATGGGGGGTGTGGGAATGGAAGTAGGGACGGGTGAGAAATCTTAAAGGTATGGCAGTAGGTGATTTAGTCAAGTTGGAATCTCTAATTTGAAATGTTTTGTTAAGAGAAAACTGTAGCAATAAATGGAAATGGGATTTAGATCCGAAAGGGGAATTTTCTGTTAAAGGGTTAACAAAGAGGGTTGCAGATTTGATGTCTAATGGGGCTGAATATTCAAACCAGACAATCTGAAACAATCTAATACCTTAAAAGGTTAACGTATTTTTGTGGAGGGCATTGAAAGAAAGAATCCTAGTTCGGATGGAGCTTGATAAAAAGGGCATCGATATGTGTTAGATTAGAAAAATACTCGGCCATCCTGTGTATTTTACCGCTTATTGTAGCTCGTAGTTAAACGTTAATCATATGACATACGGTATTGGGTCGGGTATTTAAGCCCACGTGTAAGCCCACTATCTAGGCCCTTTGGCCGGTTTTTGTACACACCTATATAAGCATCTTCCATCTTATGAAAGGGGTGGTTAGTCATTTTATACACGCACACTTTCTCTCTCTAGAGAAGTTTGCATTTTCTTTGTTTCTCTCTCTCTAGCATTGGACTAATCCATTAACCATTTGATTGTGTGATGATATCCAATATTCTAAAATTGGTATCAGAGCTTATGGGATGATTAGATCGTTTGTGTGTGCGTTCTTGTGCTTGGTTTAGATCAAAGTTAGTGTTTTAGAAGGTTCTAGCTCTTGTTTTTGAGTTTCATAGATTTTGATGTTTCTTGTGTTAAAGTTTATGTTTTTCTAGTTGTTATAACCTCCTAGGACTTAGTTGTGCAAAAGAATCCAAGCAAAAACATTCAAAAGGGTAATTTTTAGGTGTTTTAAGGTGTAAAAGTTCGTATCTCTACGTAGCGGTTTGGTGTTATGTATCTTGTTTATCGTAGCGGTTTGATACACTGTTCTGGCGGTTTGTCAGGGTAGTACACTGTTCTGGCAATTTGTCAGGGTCGTACACTGTGTTAGCGGTTTGTCGTTTCTGACAATGGTTTGTCTTATTAGGCAGAGGTTTGCTAGTAGCGGTTTGTCGTTTAGTGTAGCGGTTTACTAGTAGAGGTTTGGTAATCATAGCGGTTTGATACCGTAGTGGTTTACAGTTTTTTGAAGACAAATTCTCATAGCGATTTGGGAAACAAACCTCTGCCAATTTCATTTCTTGGTAGCGGTTTGGTATTTTATCTTCATAGCGGTTTACCAACTTTTCCTAGTAGCGGTTTGGTGTTGATAACGGTTTGATACCATAGTGGTTTACAGGTTTTTGAAGACTAACTCTCAAAGCGATTTGGGAAACAAACCTCTCCCATTTCATTTCTAGGTAGCGGTTTGGTAATTTGTCTTTATAGTGGTTTACCATTCATAGCGGTTTGACAATAGCGGTTTGGCCGTAGCAGTTTGACAATAGCGGTTTGGTTACTATTCCAGCAGTTTGAGACACTGTTTTGGACTATTGGACTACTTTGACACTTGAACTACTTTCAAACTTAAACCTTTTCGAACCAAAACAACAAAAACACTTAATTTCACATCACCACTTTTAACATACAATCACTAATCATTGATTGATCCAGTCATATCATTTCACAATCAGTTAAAATGTCCAATTAGTCAGAAGATATTCAAGCGGCCGGTTCTGATACCCGCCCTCCCATGCTTGACAGGACTGATTTTGAGTCATGGCAACAACGAATTCGGTTATACTGTAAGGGAAAAGATACTGGAGAGTACATACTTTAGTCTATTGATGAGGGCCCATTCAAGATGGGACGATGCAGAGGTGAGATTGCTACAGGTACTGATGGTCCTTATCTAGTCCCAGAGCGAGACATAGTGATTGCAGATCTTTTACAAGCTGAAAAGGATAGACTTAGAGCTGACATTCGTGCAACGAATATCCTTCTTCAGGGTTTGCCAAGAGATATCTACAAACTCATTAACCATAACACGGATGCTAAGGATATTTAGGATAATGTGAAGATGTTATTAGAAGCATCTGAATTGACCAAAGATGACCGTGAATCTCAGCTGTACGATGAATTTGAACATTTTGGGCAACACAAGGGTGAAAATATTCATGACTACTACGTCAGGTTTACAAAGCTAATCAATGACATGAGACACATCATGATGACCATGCCTAAAATTCAGCTAAACTCTAAGTTTGTAAACAACATGTTACCCGAATGGGGTAGATTTGTGACGACGGTCAAGTTAAATAGGGGTTTGAAAGAGTCCAATCATGATCAGTTGTATGCTTACCTAAAGCAACACGAGTCGCATGCCAATGAGAACAAGATGCTAATGGAAAGACTCAACCAACACTCACATGATCCACTTGCCCTAGTGTCTAATGTCTTACCTTATCAATATCCTTCATTATCATTAGTTTCTCCACAACCTTCATACACTCCACCAATCACTTACCAACCTCAGTTTACTGATAACACACAACTTGATACAGGTTTTCCTCTAGCTGATGAATTGCTTGACAATCTAACAAAACAAGTTGCCTTTCTAGCCCAACAATACAAAACACAATTTCCTCAAACCAATAATCAATTGAGAACCTCCTCTAACACACAGAATCAAGCTACAATACAGAATGGCAGGGTTGTGGTTCAGAATGTTCAAGAGAGACAGAACAGGGTTCAAGGAAACAATGCTAGGGGTGTTGTTGCTGCAGGAAATATAGGGCTTAGTACAGAGCTAGTAATGCAAATGCTGGGCAAGGAAAACCAATCAAGTGTTATAAGTGCAATGGGATTGGTCATATAGCAAGAAACAACACTTAGCCGAAGCAACCACAAAACTCTGACTACTTCAAAGAAAAGATGTTGTTGATGCAAGCTCAAGAAAATGGAGTAGATTTGGATGAGGAGAAGCTATTGTTTCTTGCAGGTGGACAAACCAACACTTTTGATGATGAGGTAGATGAGGGACCATTTCAGGATATGGCTCAGAATGAAGACAACATCTTTCAAGCTGATCAACGTGACGCCTTCGACTATGATGTTGATGAAGCTCCTACTGCTCAGACAATGTTTATGGCCAATCTCTCCTCTACTGATCCAATTTATGATGAAGCTGGTCCATCGTATGATTCTGACACACTCTCTGAGGTACAAGATCATAATAATTGTCTCGATAATATAAATGAGTCTCATGAGGAACACGAGATACACACTGATGTACAACCTGTTGATCCCAATAGAATAGATCTTGCTTAGCTTGAATAAGGCTAAGTTGTATTGAATAAATTCAAAACAACTATGATAGAAACTTTGATTATGAATATCAAAGACTATGCGGAATCTAGTCAATGATACTAAGAAGAATTTCAATGAAACAGTAATGAATAAGATCAATAACAAACAGTTTACCAAAAGTTTAGCCTCAATATAATACAAACACTCTTAATAGTGTTAGGGTTTACAAAACCTTAAAGCTATGACAATTCTATGAATGACTTGATTTGATACTTTGATACATAGAATTCTATACCCTAGGACCTCCTTTTATACACCAAGGAGTCCTAATGGGATTACAATATTTTCCTAAATTGTCATGATCTTCTAAACAAATAACTTATACGTATCTTTTACAAAAAATATCTCATACATATCTCATAAGCAATCTTTATCTTTTCTCTGAGTAGTCTGTATCCTTTCAGCAGTTGTAATCTTTCAGCAGCATTAACTTTCAACACCAACAGTAGTAACTTTTGTACCAGCAACACTAACTATGTACAAGCAGCATTAACTACTTAAAAAGATTTCTTCAATCTTCACCAGCAGTACTAAGTTACACTAGCAGTACTAACTACTTAGCATATTTTTCATTAAGATTACTAACAACACTAATTTATGCTTAGCAACAGTAACTAATACCTTAGCAGCAGTAACTTTAAGAAGACTTTTAATCCTAACAATCCTCCCCTAAACTTGATATTTATCTTCAAAATCATCAAGTGTCTTCATTAAAAGCCTAATAATCACCAGGAGGATACTTCCAAACACTTCATTGATTCTTGAGCTGCTTTGTCATAAGCTTAAGAAACAGATAACACATTTTATTCTAATGATCAGCTTGCAGCTTCTTATTTAGCATTTCTGTGATTGTAGCAGGTGTAAGGGGATATTTCTTCTCTACCAACATAAAGACATGCAGACTTTGAAACCTTACAAAGTGTACTCTACATGAATCAAATAGCTTCCAAACCAACTTTGTTTCCTTATAGATTCCTCCACACTGCATCTTCTACATGATGTTCAAACATTGTCTTCAGATCACCCCATAGTACTCTCTCATATCCCTCTTCTGGTCTTGTATATCCATGCTTAGCTTTTACTAATTTCAACAGAGTTTCTAAATCTTCCCTGTCAAAAATTTTAAGCCCTTAAATCATTGATGAGTACCTCTTTGAATTTCCATCAGCTCTTATGATTTGATAGTTGCTGATCTTCCCTTCTTTAATGATCTTGTAGTCAATAATGCTTGGAGGCTTAATAGCTAAAGGTATAGCATCAACTACTACTTCCTCTTCATCAGGAACAATTTTCATCATACTTTGAAGCTCAGCTGTTTCCTGATCATCATCCACCTTCTGCTTATTTGCATTCTTTTGTTCTAGCTCATCACCTGCTCTTTTTAAGCTGATTTCTTGTGTTATTGTCTCACTGCCTTTTGCTCTTACTTCACTACCTCCCACCAATTCTGTATCCATATCAACAAATGTGTTTACCCTTTTCATTGCCTATCAATAACACTTTAACATTGCAAAGGACTTGGACTTCAAGTCTTAGGGCTTCCATCCTGCCATGTTATCAAATATGGTACACATTATACTCCCTTTGTTTTGAGATTTTTTGGGTGGTCTATTCCTCCTTTCGTCTGCTCTCTTAGCTGCAAAGTGTTTCCTCCTTTTCTCCAAGAGTTGTTGAAACAATTTAGACTTTTCTTCAATTGTCAACTCTTCTTGTTCCTCTGCTTGCAGCCTTTGAGCTAATTCATAGTTAGTGTCAACCTTATCCTGAATATCATTCCATTGTGCAATTAAGGCAACATTGGCTTCTTCTTTTTCTCTTGCAATCCTCTCTTCCTCATTAAATTGAGCTTGTAGCCTTATAGCTTCTTGTTCATCAAAGAGGACTTGATCTTTCTTCTTCATCTTCAAAGGTTCTTCAACCATGATTCCTTTACCCTTGTCCTTTGAAGAAGTTATTGGTGTAGATGCTTGTTCCTGATCTTGAATATCAAGCCCTTTAGCCTTGGGCCTTGTAACAACAGTTGTAGTTGTTGTAGCAGCAGTTGTAACAGCCTTGGGTTTAGCACTCTTTAATTCTGCCAGTGCTTGAGCTAAAGTTATGTCAACATTAGATAAATCTTTGGCAGCACTAACTGGAATTATACTTGTGGTTGTAACAACATTAACCACAGGCTCTTTAGTTTCTACAAACACCTCATCACCATTAAGATCATGCACTCAAAACATATCAGCATCATGAACATTCTCCAGGGTGATGTCTTCATCTGCATCAATATCATGAATTTTCCTCCTATGTTTGGATGCATCCTCCTTACCCAAACCTTCATCTTCAGAAGATATAACCTTAACACTTAAACCAACCTTGTATAATCTTCTAAGCCCGTGAGTTCTTGACCTTTGCTTCTTCTTAAGCTTCTTGACCCTCCTTTTTAAGTTGTCAATCTCCAGTGCCTGAGTGGTCTTTGTGTGTTCCAAATCAAGAACCCTGTTTTGTAAGTTGGTACATAGTGCCATCAATTCCTCAAGTTTTAGTCTATCCTCACCACTGAGCAGTGGATCATTGGAATGCGTAGGTACATTCTCCTTATTAATCGCCTCCTCTGCTATATTGTCACTAGGAACATTAGATTTAGGTATCTGAGTGTCCTTATTCTTGGGCTTCCTTGGTTTATGTTTCTTTTGGGGTTGAGATGATGATGGTTGAGCAATGGTGTGTGTGTGTTGGGGATCAGTAGGATTTGCCAAACCTTTACCCTGTACTTGTTGAGCTTGTACCATCATGGATGAAAATAAGGGTGTTACTCTTCCAGAAAAACCTTTTCCTTCCCTCTTCATGTTCCCAAAAACCTTCTTGGTGTGGGAGGCTGTAACATAAATCCTTTTATGATTTGACATATCACCAGCTTGTTGATTCATAAACATTTGTACAAATCTTGGATACATCAAAAATTTGTTCACATTATCCACATTCTTCACCATACTATTAAAAATATACTTGGAAAAGTTGAACTTTTGGTTTGTGGCTGTGACACCCCGCAAATTTCCGATCAATAATTTTGCCGTTTCCGTTTGATAATTTGAA
Organism: Tanacetum coccineum; assembly: GCA_026074375.1. Classification (NCBI taxonomy): domain Eukaryota; kingdom Viridiplantae; phylum Streptophyta; class Magnoliopsida; order Asterales; family Asteraceae; genus Tanacetum; species Tanacetum coccineum. Next base: position 62,031 of record BQNB010008365.1, on the reverse strand, counting down.
TTTTTAACGTTTTGTTTAATATTTACGTGTAACCGGGAAGTTGTCAAGTTACAATCTAAGAATCGTCTCCGGGAGCGAACCGTACTGTATTTCATCGTAGTCTTTCGTCATTAGACGCGTTTTTACGCTTTTAAGTAATATTTAAAATTTCATAATTTTTTGTAAAGTCGTTAGTCATTTTCATTGTTTACGTAATCGGTTAAGTATCGTAATGCATGTATGCATAGAACCTTAGTAATTAATTCATGAGCATGCACTACCATTCCTAAAATGTTGGAGACCAATTGGTCCCCCCTTTTTGGCCTTGTAGTAACCGAATACACACACACACACACACACACACACACACACACACACTAGCATGGGATCCCCATTTTTGAAATTTGAAATTTCAAGACAAACCTCCTTACAAAGTGGCACTTGTACAAGTCCTTCCTAGATTCCTATTTGCGGATCATTTCGGTCCCCTCCTTACCCTTGTACTCTGCTGAACGAGACCACACACCAAGTCTAGGTGCATTCCATCCTATACCAACTTATATACTTCTAACCTCATTTGTTTTTCATTCTTTCATAAGCAAATTCTCTCACTAGAAAAACACACATATTTTTCCTTTCTTTTCTTTCTTGTTCGAACCACCAAGCACACCCAAATCCATTTCTTTTTAATCTTTGATCAAACCATTTGAAGATATATTGTTCGAGGTTGATTGTTATTTCATCCGGGTATTTTATAAACAACGTTTGGGTTGTTCTTAGTTCTAATCATCTTTCGTCGTGTTTTCTTGTAAGTCATCTCTTCTTTTTCATAAATGAGTTGTACTTTTGCATTCGTATGATCATTCCGAACAAGGTGTACCAAGCGGATCGTTGTGGAAATCATTACCTATTTTTCTATAAAACTACAAGTCTCAAAGTTTAATCTTTTTATTTATAAATGGAAGAACATAAAAAGTAGTTGTACTTTTGCGCTTAAAAGTTCGTTGTGACTATTTTGATATATATATTGTTATTACTACGGCTATATCATTTATTTGAGATTTATCGTATAGTGAGTTTAAATATTGTTGGCGAAGGGATTAAGTTAGATGTTGGATTTGTCGGAAGTATAAATTGAAAGTCGAAGAGTTTTGGGTTTAGAATGGATTTGTTGCAAGATTTGCGGTGTTGTCGAAAATCGATCGGGTATTCTTTCGATCTAATAAAAGATGTACTTTTATAAAACAGATACTTTCACGAGTCAAGACGGATAAAAATAGAAAGTTAATATTTTTAGAAAGGTCATGCTGAAATCTTATTAACTTTATAAATGCGTCGAAAATATACTTTTATTATCAAAATGATAAAATGAAGAATGACGTTAAGTGTCGAGTTTGGGTCAACATTTATGGTCATTGAGTCAACTTTGGTGTGTCGGGTCACTAAAAGACGAAATACACTAAAAGACGAAATACACTAAAAGACGAAATACACTAAAAGACGAAATACATTAAAATACGAAATATACTAAATGACGAAATATTTTCGAAGATGTTTCAAAATGTCGAGACTTGTCAAAACTTATAACTTTCGAAAGTACGTTTTGAAAAGGGTACGCCGTGTCTACTCATGCTCGGATGATCAGCTCTTGCCTTAAGCGTTATTCGTTGTACATCATTCTTAAACGACAACTATATGCTAGGTTGTCAATAAGACCGTGAGATTCGTCTTCACTTGATTGATTTCTTTTAATCCACAATTCGCATAAGGTCAGTTAATAGCCCTACTCTTTTACTCGTTTTGAATAAATGTTTTATAACTTGGGTTGAGAAACATTGCTTGTTTTTAAAATTGGACACAAGTGCTATACGTGAGATTTCCCTATTTATGTGTTGCCTAAGTAGCGTTTAGACCACTATTGCCCGAATGATCATGAACTGTTAATCACCTTTAACCGACTGGTTGGTTAAGTGAGCACGAGTGAATAAATAGATCTATTAGGACTAATTATCCCTATCCGGGTGAGTAGCGCTCACTACCCACGGGGTTCCCGATAAATGGATATATATCATGTCGAAACTGGTTAGGTAGTCTTTGGTCGGACACCTGTAAGGGCAAGCAAATACTTATAGCAATGTACATGCTAGCTTTCATTATTAGCTTCAGTGTCATGAGCTTAGTGCAACATAAATACCTTTTTATGTGAAGTTGTATCTCCTATGACTGTCACATACGTTTTGATATCTTGTAGTCCACTATAACAACGTTTGAACTAAACCTGTGAATTCACCAACTTTATGTTGACGTTTTAAGAATGTTTTTCTCAGGTGCATAGCATGGATTTTGTTGCTTGACTTATGTGAAGTCTATTTGCCCGGACCGGTTTATTAGAAATCTATCTATGTCTTTAATTACCGTTGTTGAACTTATTTAAGCTTCCGCATTTTTTTTACTCTTAAACCTTTTAAATTTGATCGATGTAAAACTTATTAATATTTTGAATTTATGCAACGGTGTTTGTTTTTAAAACATACCCGTAAAGGTCGTTCTTTATGCTTTGTACTTGAGATATTCATGAACGTCACGCCCCCGGACGCTTATTCGGACGGGACCCTATTTGGGGGTGTGACATATTGGTATCAAGATCCAAGGTTATAGAGAACCAGGTAGTATAAACTAGGTCTGGACTATAACCAGTATGTGATCCTTACGTGATTATGTGCCTTACGTGATTTTACATAGTACGTATACATAATTAAATACTACGTAAATAATATATATGTATCAAATACTAAGTATAACTAATATTACTATAAGTATTTCTCATTTCATCCCATCATGCCGTACTCGATGACCCGCGCATTCATTCGTTCATTTTGCATTCATCCAGTTACCCATTCACCCGTTCATATGTTTGCATCATGCATGGTTGATATAAAGATGATTTATATAAACTTTGCTTGTGCAGGTCATGGCTATCTCAGTTATCTCAGTTTCATCGGACTCATCCGAGGATAGCGTGGGGACACCTGCTGGACGAGTTATCTTGTTCGGTACTATCCCTACCACTATTCCTGACACCACACCAGTGATTACTCCACCCATTACTCAGACTGACACTACAGAGATACCTATCATAACACCTACTATACCACCATCCCCAGACTATACACCAGCGTCTCCTGATTACTCACCTGCATCTGAGACAGAGTCTGATCCATCTGAGGATCCATCATCAGACCATATACCATCATTACCAGCTATCTCACCATTTTTATCATCGACCAATGACACCACAAACGGTGATACACCTGATACATCACCATCACCTACCCATGGTACACCTTTCACTGAGATTACCTCTTATACCCAGAGATCACCTATCATACCTCGTCGTCGAGTTATGATTCTAGCACCGGGGCAGCCTATTCCTCAAGGTCGACCGTATTGATACCATCCTAATGGGCCGGTACATATGATGACTGCGAGGAAGAAGGTTGCACCGATACCTATTCAACAACTTACTGTGAGACATTCTGTCGATCATTCATCATCAGATTATTTTTCTCCAGATGATTCAGCTCGAGATTCTTCTTTAGATTCATCATCAGAGGCATCATTAGATTTTCATTCGGATGCTTCATCTGATTCTTCATCGAGACACTCATTGTCAGATCATTCTTCTCCCGATTTACCGAGTACGTCTGCGGGGCCATCTCGCAAGAGACGTAGGTCCCCTATGACATCTGTACCTACATTGCCACCTGTATCCGAAGCTCTATCTCCTGTCCGTGCTGATTTGATACCATCACCTAAGAAGGTTAGGGATTTTGGATATTTGGCAGATGTAGAGGTAGATCCTAGAGAGACTAGTTTGAGGGATGATGTTATTGTCAGGGGTAGTGATGAGCCTCACTTAGAGCAGGATATCGATCTAGAGATTCAGGCAGAGATTGATGAGTGTATTGCTTATACGGATGCTCTTAGGGATAGAAGGATTGATGCTAGAGTTGTAGTTGAGGCTGTTGATCGAGAGGAGAGTGAGATGGGTGCGAGGGGCCCGGTTGAGGTTAGAGTTGAGAGGGTTACGCATCCTGTGATGCCAGAGGATACCCCTGAGCCTGCTCAAGAGGAGAGAGCTATAGAGTATACGTATGAGACTTTGGGGAGCCTAGTGCAGAGATTCCATGATCACACAGAGGCTATCTCAGTCCATTGTGTATAGGTCATTGAGGGAGTTCAAAGGGAGCAGGGACGTAGGATTGTTGGGGTTGAGTCGGCAGTCACTGCTTTGACTGAGAGGATTACTGTGTTGGAGAGGGATAACAGAAGGCTCAAAGGCACCATGAGTGTTGAGAGTCAGAGAGTTGACCGACTCCAGTGCGGCATGTCACGTATGCAGAGAGAGCTGAGGCAGATGCGACAATTTCGATTTTATGATCGAGTGAGAGTTGGCAGATTTGAGGCGTGTGCTAGTAAGCACATGGGCTACCATCCTTAGATGCGTTCATTAGTGTTGCAGTATTGATCAGTAGCGTCTAGTGATGACCGTAGTGTTAGAAACTTGTATTTTCTGTGTTTTTAAAACAATGTGATGTAATCACTAATGTTCGATGATATGAAATTGATATTTATCTATGATATGATGTCATGATTTGATTTACATATGCTTTTGCATCATGCATTATATGGTTTCCATGAATATATTTCGATCATGTATTTTCTATGTGAATTAACCATAAATTTTATTTAGCACCGTTAGTGATCTCGTATCACCTAGAAATCTCATCGAATGTTACGTTGTTATGTTGTAGGAAGATGTCTAACACACGATCCGGAGCATCCATGACTCATGGGGAGATTGAAGACTTGATTGCTCGCCGAGTAGCTGAAAAGATAGAGGCTCATGAAGCCGCAATGAACCTTAAACCCCTGAATGAGAATGGGATGAACAAGAAGGTGGAAATGGATGGAATGGAGGAAATGGAAATGGAGGGAATAGAGGAAATGAAAATGGAGGAAATGGAAATGGAAATAGAAATAGGAATCATGGCATGAACTATGGAGGCTTTTTGCCAGTGGCTTGAGAGTGCACGTTCCAAGACTTATTGAAGTGCAAGCCACATAATTTCTCAGGAACTGAAGGCATTGACGGATTGACCCGCTGGTTCGAGAAAATGGAGACTATGTTCAACATCAGTAATTGTCCATCGAAGTACAAAGTAAAATATGCTAAATGTACACTGCAGGACAGTGCTTTGACTTGGTGGAACGCCCATAAGAGAACAATTGGTGTTGATGCTGCATATGCCATGAAATGGGCTGGACTTATGAGGTTGATGACAGAAGTGTACTGCCCGAGGAATGAAATCCAGAAGATGGAGACTAAATTGTGGAATCTGACGGTGAAAGGACACGAATTGAATGATTACACACAAAGATTTCAGGAGTTGATTTTGTTATGTACAAGTATGGTCCTCGATGAGGAGGACAAGGTTGAGAGATTCATAGGAGGTTTGCCCGATAACATTCAGGGAAATGTTATCGCTGCTGAGCCCGCTAAACTTTAAGATGCAATTCGCATTGCCAACAACTTAATGGATCCAAAGCTAAAGGGATATGATAGAAGTGCTGAAAACAAGAGAAGGTTAGAGAACAACCCAAGAGACAATCGTGGGCAGCAACCAGTTTTCAAGCGGCAAAACGTTAGAGGCCAGAATGTGGCAAGAGCTTACACGGCAGGGAACAACGACAGAAAGGGGTATGTTGGATCTCTCCCTTACTACAACAAGTGCAGGTTGCACCATAAAGGGCTGTGTACTGTAAGGTGTGGAAACTGTGAGAAGGTTGGGCACCTGACTAGGGATTGTACGACTGCTGTTGCTCCAAACACTTAGAGAGCCGCAGTTGGGAATCAGTCGGGTATTGTTTGTTATGAGTGTGGAAGGCCAGGACATTTTAGGAAGGATTGTCCTAAGTTGAGGAATCAAAACCGTGGAAACCAGACAAGAAACAAGAGTGGAAACAAGACTGGAAACCAAACTGGAGGTAACGAAGCTACATCAAGGGCTTACGCCATCGGTAGAGGAGGAACAAACCCTGATTCCAACGTTGTCACGGGTATGTTTCTTCTTAATAACTGTTATGCTTCTATGTTATTCGATTCGGGCGCCGATAGGAGTTTTGTGTCGTCTACATTTAGTGCTTGATGTTGCACCATCCACTCTAGACACTACTTATGCCATAGAACTTGCCGATGGAAGAATTTCAGAAACAAATGTTGTTCTTAGAGGTTGCACGTTAGGATTATTAGGTCATCAGTTCAACATAGATCTAATGCCCGTAGAACTTGGTAGTTTTGACGTCATCATCGGTATGGATTGGTTGGCGAAATACCAAGCGTTGATTGTTTGTGACGACAAGGTTGTTCGTATACCTTATGGAGATAAAGTGTTGATTATCTGAGGTGATGATTGCAACGGCAGAAGTAGGCTGAACATCATATCGTGTACGTAGACCCTGTATATTTGGAAGGCATGTCAAATCTACTTAGCACATGTTACATCCAAGAAGTCTGAGGATAAGTCGGAGGAGAAGCGACTTGAGGACGTGCCAATCGTACGGGAATTTCTGAAATTCTTTCCAGAAGACTTGCCTGGACTACCACCAACTCGACAAGTTGAATTTCAAATCAACTTTCTCCCTGGTGATTTATAAGACCTAGTTCCTCACCCTAGGGAGCTTCGATTTTGATTGTCAAGAAGAAAGATGGTTCTTTCGGATGTGTATCGACTACCGTGAACTAAACAAACATACTATGAAGAACCGATACACTTCCGAGGATTGATGATTTGTTTGATCAACTGCAAGGGTCAAGAGTCTACTCTAAGATCGACCTTAGATCTGGGTATCACCAACTCAGAGTTCGTGAGGAAGACATTCCCAAGACTGAATTTAGGACTTGCTACGGTTACTACGAGTTCCAAGTAATACCGTTTGGTTTGACTAACGCACCGGCAGTATTCATGGATTTGATGAATCGGGTGTGCAAACTGTACCTAGATAGATTCGTGATTGTATTCATCGATGATATTTTGATCTACTCTAAGAGCAGAAAGGAGCATGAAGGGCACATTAACTTGATTTTAAAGTTATTGAAGGAGGAGGAGTTGTATGCCAAATTTTTAAAGTGTGAATTTTGGCTGTCAAAGGTATAATTTCTTGGTTACGTGATTGATAATAAAGGCATTCACGTTGATCCCGCTAAGATTGAGTCTATCAAGCATTGGGCGTCACCCAAGACACCCACCGAGATTCATCAATTTTTAGGTTTGGCCGGTTACTACCGACGATTTATCAAAGGTTTCTCAAAAATCTCTAGGCTTATGACAAAGTTAACTCAGAAAAGCGTGAAGTTTGATTAGGGAGAAAAGGTAGAGGCTGCGTTTCAGCTGTTGAAACAAAAACTGTATAGTGCGCCGATTTTGGCTTTACCTGAGGGAAGTAAGAACTTCGTGGTATACTGCGATGCTTCGCATAAAGGGTTGGGCACGGTTTTGATGCAGAGAGAGAAGGTCATAGCCTACGCACCCTGCCAACTCAAGGTTCACGAGAAGAACTATACTACACACGACCTAGAGCTTGGTGCAGTAGTGTTTGCCTTGAAGATGTGGAGACACTATCTGTACGGTACAAAGTGCATCGTGTTCACTGATCACAAGAGCTTGCAACACATTCTCGATCAAAAGGAGCTGAACATGAGACAACGACGTTGGTTAGAGTTATTAAGCGACTACGACTGTGAGATTCGATATTACCCAGGAAAGGCGAACGTGGTAGCTGATGCCCTAAGTCGAAAGGAAAGAAGTAAGCCGCTACGAGTTCGGGCCTTAGTTATGACTATAGGGTTAAATCTTCCTAAGCAGATTTTGAATGCTCAATCTGAAGCCAAAAAATAAGAGAACTTCATCAACGAAGATTTGCATGGCATGATCAACAAGCTAAAACCACGTGCTGACAGAACATTATGTTTGAACAATCGAAGTTGGATTCCGTGTTTTGGTGACCTAAAAGCTTTGATTATGCATGAGTCTCATAAGTCAAAGTATTCCATCCATCTTGGATGGGATAAGATGTATCAAGACCTTAAGAAGCTGTATTGGTGGCCCAACATGAAAGCCGAAATTGCCACTTATGTCAGCAAATGTTTAACGTGTGCCAAGGTTAAGGTAGAATATCAAAAGCCGTCTAGTTTGTTGGTTCAACCAGAGATCCCACAATGGAAATAGGAGAATATAGAAATAGACTTTGTGATTAAGTTGCCAAAGACGGTAGCCAGTCAAAACACGATTTGGGTAATCGTTGATCGTCTCACTAAGTCTGCTTATTTCTTGCCTATGCGAGAAGATGACACGTTGGAGAAGTTGACGAGACAATACTTGAAGGAAGTAGTCTCAAGGCATGGAGTGCCAGTTTTGATCATCTCTGATCACGATGGGAGATTTACTTCACATTTTTAGAAGTACCTTAATAAAGCATTAGGTACTCGATTGGATATGAGTATAGCTTACCATCCACAAACCGATGGTCAAAGTGAGAGAACCATTCAAACATTGCAAGACATGTTGCGTGCATGTGTACTCGACTTTGGAAAAGGTTGGGATAGACACTTACCGTTGGTGGAATTTTCATTTAACAACAGTCACCATACCAGCATTAAGGCTGCTCCATTTAAGGCGTTGTATGGGCACAAGTTTTGATCACCTATCTACTGGGTTGAAGTTGGAGAGAGTCAGCTCACTGGCCCAGAGATTGTTCACGAGACGACCGAGAAAATAGTTCAAATCGAGAGCCGTATCCAAGCCGCTCGTGATCGTCAAATGAGCTATGCCGACGTAAGACGAAAACCTCTTGATTTTCAAGTAGGAGATAAGGTCATGTTGAAAGTATCATCGTGGAAAGGGGTGATACGTTTTGGCAAACAGGGAAAGTTGAACCCTCGTTATATTGGACCTTTTAAGATCATTGCTAAAGTAGGAACCGTTGCCTATCGTCTTGAACTCCTAGAGAAATTGAGCAGAGTTCATAGTATGTTTCACGTCTCGAATTTGAAGAAATGCTTAGCCGACGAATCTCTTGCTATACCACTGGATGAAATCCAATTTGATGAAAAACTCCACTTCTTTGAAGAACCTGTCGAGATCGTGGACCGCAAAGTCAAGTGTCTGAAGCAGAGCCGTATTCTGATTGTCAAGGTACGTTGTAACTCTAGGAGAGGTCCTGAGTTTATGTAGGAGCGTGAGGACCAAATGCAGAAAAAGTACCCACATCTTTTTGCTAATCATGAACCTTCGTCGAATGCTACGTCTTAAGCTTTGAGGACAAAGCTCTTTTAACGGGGAAAGGATGTGACACCCCGCAAATTTACGATCAATAATTTAGCCGTTTCCGTTTGATAATTTGAATTTTTAACGTTTCGTTTAATTTTTATGTGTAACCGGGAAGTTGTCCCGTTACAATCTAAGAATCGTCTCCGGGAGCGAACCGTACTGTATTTCATCGTAGTCTTTCATTATTGGACGCGTTTTTACGCTTTTAATTAATATTTAAAATTTTGTAATTTTTTGTGAAGTTGTTAGTCATTTTCGTAATCGGTTAAGTATTGTAATGCATGTATGCATAGGACCTTGGTAATAAATTCATGAGCATGCACTACCATTCCTAGAATGTTGGAGACCAATTGGTCCCCCTTTTTGGCCTTGTAACCGGATACACACACACTCTCTAGCATGGGATCCCCATTTTTAAAATTTAAAATTTCAAGAAAAACCACCCTACAAAGTGGCACTTGTACAAGTCCTTCCTAGACTCCCATTCGCGGATCATTTCGGTCCCCTCCTTACCCTAGTACTCGGCCAAACAAGACCACATACCAAGTCTAGGTGCATTCCATCCTCTACCAACTTATATACTTCTAACCTCATTTGTTTCTCATTCTTTCATAAGCAAATTCTCTCACTAGAAAAACACACATACTTTTCCTTTCTTTTCTTTCTTGTTCGAACCACCAAGCACACCCAAATCTATTTCTTTTTAATCTTTGATCAAACCATTTGAAGATATATTGTTCGAGGTTGATTGTTATTTCATCCGGGTATATTATAAACAATGTTTGGGTTGTTTTTAGTTCTAATCATCTTTCGTCGTGTTTTCTTGTAAGTCATCTATTCTTTTTCATAAATGAGTTGTACTTTTGCATTCGTATGATCATTCCGAACAAGGTGTACCAAGCGGATCGTTGTGGAAATCATTACCTTTTTTTCTATAAAACTACAAGTCTCAAAGTTTAATCTTTTTATTTATAAATGAAAGAACATAAAAAGTAGTTATACTTTGGCGCTTAAAAGTTTGTTGTGACTATTTTGATATATATATATTGTTATTACTACGGCTATATCATTTATTTGAGATTTATCGTATAGTGAGTTTAAATATTGTTGGCGAAGGGATTAAGTTAGATGTTGGATTTGTCGGAAGTGTAAATTGAAAGTCGAAGAGGTTTAGGTTTAGAATGGATTTGTTGCAATATTTGCGGTGTTGTCGAAAATCGATCGGATATTCTTTCGAGCCAATAAAAGATGTACTTTTATAAAACAGATACTTTCACGAGTCGAGACGGATAAAAATAGAAAGTTGATATTTTTAGAAAGGTCATGCTGAAATCTTATAAACTTTATAAATGCGTCGAAAAATATACTTTTATTATCAAAATGATAAAATGAAGAATGACGTTAAGTGTCGAGTTTGGGTCAACATTTATGGTTATTGAGTCAACTTTGGTGTGTCGGGTCACTAAAAGACGAAATACACTAAAAGACAAAATACACTAAAAGACAAAATACACTAAAAGATGAAATACACTAAAAGACGAAATACACTAAAAGACGAAATACACTAAAAGACGAAATATTTTCGAAGATGTTTCAAAATGTCGAGACTTGTCAAAACTTATAATTTTCGAAAGTACGTTTTGAAAAGGGTACGCCGTGTCTACTCATGCTCGGATGATCAGCTCTTGCGTTAAGCGTTATTCGTTGTACATCATTCTTAAACGACAACTATATGCTAGGTTGTCGCTAGGACCGTGAGATTCGTCTTCACTTGATTGATTTCTTTTAATCCACAATTCGCATAAGGTGAGTTCATAGCCCCACTCTTTTACTCGTTTTGAATAAATGTTTTATAACTTGGGGTGAGAAACATTGCTTGTTTTTAAAATTGGACACAAGTACTATACGTGAGATTTCCCTATTTACGTGTTGCCTAAGTAGCGTTTAGACCACTATTGCCCGAATTATCATGAACTATTAATCACCTTTAACCGATTGGCTAGTTAAGTGAGCAAGGGTGAATAAATAGATCTATTGGAACTAATTATCCTTATCTGGGTGAGTAGCGCTCACTACCCACGGGGCTCCCGATAAACGAATATATGTCATGTCGAAACTGGTTAGGTAGTCTTTGGTCGGACACCTGTAAGGGCAAGCAATTACTTATAGCAATGTACATGCTATCTTTCATTATTAGCTTCAGTGTCATGAGCTTAGTGCAACGTAAATACCTTTTTATGTGAAGTTGTATCTCCTATGACTGTCACATACGTTTTGATATCTTGTGGTCCACTATAACAACGTTTGAACTAAACATGTTAATTCACCAACTTTATGTTGACTTTTTAAGCATGTTTTTCTTAGGTGCTTATCATGGATGTCGTTGCTTGACTTATGTGAAGTCTATTTGCCCGGACCAGTTTACCAAAAATTTATCTATGTCTTCAAATACCGTTGTTGAACTTATTTAAGCTTCCACAATTTAACGATTTTATCTTTTAAATTTGATCGATGTAAAACTTATTAATATTTTGAATTTATGCATTGGTGTTTATTTTTCAAATGTACCCTTAGAGGTCGTTCTTTATGCTTTGTACTTGAGATATTCATGAACGTCACGCCCCCAGACGCTTAATCAGACGGGACCCTATTTGGGGGTGTGACAGTGGCTAGGCAGATAATTACAGAAGCCATAGTGCTACTAAATTCATTCCATTTAGTAGTCTTAGCACTTAGGCATTGCAAAATAGTATGAATCAAAAACTTCCATTGAGGAGAAAAAAAAGCCTTATAAAATGTAAGCTTCTAAGAAAGTTTTTCATACCCTATAAGTGTAAGCTCTTCAAAAATAGCAGCATTGGGTAGACAATCAATACCTTCAACATCTTCCAGTTGAAGATCTCTCCTTATTGTGGATTTAGTGATGATAATCGTTTTCCCATCCACTAGGGCTTGTAACTGAACTTCCTCATTAATAGTCTTCACCTTGACAGTAGCCCAGAATTGTTGAATGCACGAAGTGTATATTGTAGGATTAACGATTAAAGCATATCTTATAGAACTTGCATTGAGAAAATCAACAATTTGTTCAAACCCTTCACTTTTAGTGGGTTTATCCAAAAACACTGTGAAAACTAAAAGATCGTTGTAAGCTCAGATCGGTTAGATCTTAATATCTAGGATTAACAAAAATAACAAAGAATATAGATACAATGCATCAAAATATAATGAACAAAATTCAATGTTATTTAAACAGATTAGTTAGATCTTAATATCTAGGATTAACAAAAATAAGAAAGAATATAGATACAATGCAGCGGAATATAATGAACACGATTCATTGTTATTTAAACAAGGTTTTATTATCATACGTTTCCATCAAGCCCCAATTCTAGATAATTAATTCTAGAACAATTACAATCTAATAGGGATCAAAGATCCTTGGGGCTACACACAACTTCTAGGCGTCTACTTAGAGAACTCACGCCTAGAAGTCACACACACCTTTATAAGACGTCTACATATTTTCTGTGCACCCACACACACACACATTTTTCTGGATACCTAAACTATGTGTCTATGATCTCTTTATATAGAGAGATCATGACTTACAAAGGAAGTTAACATAAATATATAAACAAGTAAATCTTTTAAACATTAAGAAATATCTTCTGTTATCTTTATCTTCTTAAGGAGATCTTCCAGAATCTACATATTCTCCACCAGCTTGTAGAATTCTTTAATGACTGAAGAATTCCAATATGGCAGATTTAGTCCTTATGTTTCATTTTTTATTTATTTTGTCTCATCAATTCTAGAATCCCAAGCAACCCTTCCCCTATTTGTTGATGATCAAAAGCAAACAAAGTGTGTACGAATCTTCATCCATAAAGACAAAGCTCCCCTGAAGGGTTTGAGATGTAATCCATCTCCTGAATGAAAAAAAAACTTCCACTTAGTAAGATATTCCTTTGTATCACATGCCACTACATATAATTATGCTCAAAGCAATTAACTTGTTGTAATCTTCCTTTTTTTTTTTAATCTTCTTCCCCCTTTTGTAATTATCAAATAGGGGTCTTCTGTAGATATGCAACTTGGATCAAAACAGCTACAAATCATATATCACAACTACTAATCTAGTCTTCTAATAATCAAATACCCACCATGAAGCATAATACGAAAAATGACTTTAAGCAGTAGAAACATAAACTAGCAGTAGTAATAAAGATCAGCAGTAGTAACAAAACACTTCCCCTCAAGTGGTGCATGTAAATGGTTAAACATTTTAACAATAAGCTTTCCTTGAAACCCATATGTTAACCATTTTGTGAATCTTCAATTATGTAGGCTCTATGTAATGATTATCGATGAAGAAAATTAAGTATAACGAACTTGATGTAGAAGTAGAATAATCCAAACTTGTGTCTTATGTCTTGTACTATCCACGTGACTCCAAACTTATAAATAAATCTGTGAAATATAAGTAGATCGCAACCTCTTGACAAAAATACTCATCTTCTGTGAGACACCAGACCAAAGTGATAGAAAATGTGAGCATTGAGCACCATAAGAGAAATCACACACCTTTGCTAGATTTTGACAAGTCTTCGTCACATCGTTTCTAAGCACGAAGAAGTTATCCTCAAAGTGTAACACCCACTTTAAGATATGATAAAACATAAACCAAAATAATTCCACTTCAACTCCAAATAAGCGATAAACAACCTTCTTCGTAACTAATTAATCCATAAATACAAGCCTTTAAATCTGTTAAGAACATGTAATAATATAACCAAAAACCAAAACTTTCTGTGTGTGTTTTTCCATCTGTCTGTCCGATATCTCCGGATAACCAAAAATATGCCTTGTCCGATATCAAACAATACTAGCAGTACAAACTTCATTTCTCGGACTTCAAAGGCAGTATTAAAAACTTTCTCGGACGACAAAGGCAGTACAAACATATAAAGCACTAGCAGCATAAATATCCAACAGTACTAATGGTATGTGCTTAATTACACATACCTTTTTCCATTCAAAACGGACTTAAATGACCAAAAACAGACAAAAATTGCCAAATATATGTTTGTTTTGCATTTGTGTTGTGCAGGAAACGGATATTCACAAAAGGGACGAAAAACAAAGCCAAAAACGACAAAACTAAGCACGGAATGGAAAAGTGTGTGAAGACAAAGCCAAATCGAAGCCAAAAAGTCAATCAAGTCAAAAAGTCAACAGGAAAGTCAAACAGTCAAAGTCAAAGTCAACCCCGGCAACGTCAAAGTCAAAAGGAAGTCAAAATCAGAAGAAATATAACTTGAGGGACCAAAAATGTCAAATCCCTAAGTGTATCACAAGAAGAAAAGACTACAAGGGCTGATTTTGCAATTTACTTGAAATAACAAGTGAGGGGGTAAACCTGCCAAAGTCCCAAACTTGTTTTACCACATGGACTAAATTTGCAATTAGAGATATAAGGTTGAGGGGGCATTTCTGCCAAACCCTCAACCTTGTATTACTGAAAGGACGAAAAATGCAAAACCACAAGTAACCCTGAGGGACCAATCCTGCCACTTCTTAAAAGTTATATCACCACAAGGACCCTTCATGTTAAACTCTTATACGAGTTGAGGGTCTATTCTTGCCATCCACCCAAACCTTACCCCTCTCCCCCAAAATTAAACATAGATAAACCCTAACCCTAACCCATTTTCCCGCCAAGACTCAAACTCCCACTACAACTCACGGGATACCCTCCCCTCTTCCCCAAAACACTCAACCTCCCTTTTACCCTGCAAAACCCTAAACCTCCATGGGATAAAACCACCCCCTCCTCTCCACTATCAACCCTTTCAATGAGCAATGCCATGTTGGCAATCCCACGTTTCTCAAGGTCAAATTCAAGGGCTGTGATCACTACAAAAGAAGCACAAATTGATACTGAAGGCTAGGATTCAAGTTGTGATTTCCTCTCACCAAAGAAACACAACTAACAAAAAGTTGGAGACAAGCTGCCTATAAAAGAGGAAGAGAAGACAGAGTATAGGGAGTTAGTTTTTTTTTAAATGTAATTTTTCAAGTTTTAAATTAAAGTGCAATTTCCATTTTTAAGTTATCTCTTGTTTCTTTTACTTATTCAGTCTTAGCTTATTTATAAGCCACGATTCAATGTTATTTAAACAAGGTTTTATTACCATACGTTTCCATCAAGCCCCAATTCTAGATGATCAATTCTAGAACGGTTACAATCTAAACATGATAAGATACTTGGGGCTACACACACCTTCTAGGCGGTCTACTTAAAGAACTCACGCCTAGAACTCACACAAACCTTTATGAGACGTCTAGGTATTTTCTGTTGCACCCCACACACCACACGGTTTTTTCTGGATACCTAAAACTATGTGTCGCTATGATCACTTACTTATAGAGAGTCATTTGGAACATACAAAGGAAGTTAACATAAAGATATAAACAAGTAAATTTTTTTTTTTTTAAAAACCAATTTTTTAAGAATGATCTTCTGTTATCTTTATCCTCTTCTTAAGGAGCTCTTCATCTTTTGCTATCTTTCGACTCCATAATCTTCCATATATTCTCCACCAGCTGAAGAATTTCGAATTCCAATCTGCTAGATTTAGTCTTTTATGTTTTCATTTTTGAATTTATCTTTGTCTCATAAAATCTAGAATCCAACAAACGCGACTAAAATTGTGATGTTATCAGCAAAAACGAGTAGGTGTGTTATTGTGTTGGGTTTTGGGTGATAAAGGATGAAATTGAGTTAGGGTTTATGATTACAGAGTATTGAAGAGATTTTGAAATCGATTAAATGATTGATGAAACCCTTAATCGAAGTTATTTATGACAAACTACCCTTAGCAGTTATTACGTTCACCAAGCCGTTTGTAAGTTATGCCTAACAGCATTAACTTAAACTTAGCAGTAGTAAGTAACCCAGCAGTAGTAACTCAGTAGTAAATATAAGCTAGCATCATTAACTTACAACCTAGCAAGTAGTAAGTTATGCCTAGCTTAGCAGCATTTACTTTCTCTGCAAGCAGTAAGTTTATGCTAGCTGCATTAACTTTGAAATCACACATTTTAAGCTCTATTCCTTTCTAATTCAGCATTTCCATCATCAAATTAATATTTTAACTTACAAATTCTCTCTGTCTATTTTTGATTTCTCTTAATTCTTTTAGCTCACAATTCTCTTTGTCTGTTTTTGATTTCTCTCAATTGTTTTAGCTCATAATTCTCTCTGTCTGTTTTGTATTTCTCTCAATTCTTTTAGCTTACAATTCTATCTGTCTGTTTTTGCTATATTCAACTCTCTTTCTGTTTTTTAGCTCATAAATTTTCTCAATTCTTTTACTCACCAAATCACTCTGTCTGTTTTTATCACACACATCTCTTTCTATTTTTATTCTCACCATTTTTATAATCAATACTTTAAAGATTGAGTATTCCAATACTGGCAATCAGATATTGAAATCTACTTACATCAAATGCTTTTGTAAGCAAATCTGCAACATTCTTGTCAGTATGAATCTTGATCATTTGAATTAGCTTCTTTTCATTAGAATATCTGATAAAGTGATGTCTAATCTCAATATGCTTTGTTTTTGAATGAAAAACAGGGTTCTTAACTATGCATATAGTACTCTCATTATCAATATAGATCTTTGTATGCATAAAGTTATACCCATAATCTAGCAATTGATTTTGAATCCAAAGTACTTAGCCACAACAACTTGAAGCAACTACATATTCAACCTCTGTTGTGGAATTAGCAACCACAGTCTGCTTCTTGTACTGCTATGAAATCAATTAGCACCCTAGGAATTGACAACCTCCTGTTGTGGACTTCCTATCTAAGCTTGCTCCTGCATAGTCACTGTTAGTATATGCCACCAAATCAAAAGGTGAATCCTTAGGATACCAAAGGCCTAATTTAGGTTGACCTTTAAGATATCTGTTGGGATTAAAAGCCTCTTGATGTTGTTTGGAAGTTACTACTGCTAAGTGGAAGTTTAGACTGTTAAGGTATTAGTTACTGTTGCTAAGCATAAATTAGTACTGTTAGTAATCTTAATAAAAAATATGCTAAGTAGTTAGTACTGCTAGTTACTACTACTAGTGTAAGTTACTACTGCTAGTGTATATTAGTACTGTTAGTTACTACTGCTAGTATATATTACTACTGCAAGTTACTATTGCTAGTTTAACTTAGTACTGCTGATGAAGATTGAAGAAAACTTTCTAAGTAGTTAATGCTGCTTGTATACATTTAGTGCTGCTGGTACAAAAGTTACTACTGTTGGTGTGAAAGTTACAACTGCTTAAAGATTACAACTGCTGGAAGAGTTTATGCTGACAGAGAAGACATCAAAGACTTATCAGAGAAAGGATAAACATTACTTATGTGATAAGTATGATATATTTTTGTAAAAGATACGTATAAGTTATTTGTTTAGAAGACCATGATAACTTAGGAAAATATTATAAGCCGGTTAGGACTCCTTGGTGTATAAAAGGAGGTCCTAGGGCATAGAGTTAGATATCTAGAAATCTTTTGTTTTGATATCGATATAGCTTCAAGGGTTTTGAAACCCTAACACTATTAAGAGTGTTCGTATTATATTGAGGCTGAAAGTTTGGTAAACTATTTTTTATTGATCTTATTCATTATTGTTTCATTGAAATTCTTTTTAGTATCATTGACAAGATTCCGTAGTCTTTGATATTCATAATCAAAGTTTCTATCATAGTTGTTTTGGATTTATTCAATACAGCTTAGCCTTATACAAGCTAAGAAAGATCTATTCTATTGGGATCAACAAGTGGTATCAGAGCCAGTGAGAAGCTTTGAATAAGAAGAAACTTTACTACACACAAAATCTACTTTTTCAAGAAGTAATGGATTCTCAATCTACTCAAACCATCAAGCCATACATACTCCAACCTGGTGAGTATGATCTATGGAAGATGAGGATAGAGTAGTACCTACAGTGCATTGATTACACTCTATGGGAGATCATAGAAAATGGTAATGCACCCATAGTAACAAAAACTATTGATGGCAAGGAGACTGTTATCCCTCCTACAAGTGTTGAAGAGAAGGTACAAAGAAGATTAGAGTTGAAGGTAAGAAGCACTTTGTTGATAGCTTTACCTAATGAGCATCAATTAAAGTTCAACTCATACAAGGATGCTAAGACACTAATGCAGGCTATAGAGAACAGATTTGGAGGTAATACTGCTACAAAGAAAACTTAGAAAAATCTTCTGAAGCAGCAGTATTAAAACTTTGTTGCATCCAGCACATAAGTGATTGAGCAAACCTATGAAAGGCTTCAAAAGCTAATTAGTCAACTGGAGATGCATGGTGAAGTCATCCTTTAAGAAGACATCAATCAAAAGTTCTTGAGAAGTTTGTCACAAGAATAGACTATACATACTATTATGTGGAGGAACAAACCAGAAATTGAGACATTGAGTTTGAATGACCTCTTTAACAACCTGAAGGCTTATGAATCAGAGGTCAAGGGGACATCTAGCTCAACCACAAACTCACACAATGTAGCTTTTCTGTCCTCAAGCAGAACTAACAGTGCAACTAGATCAGTTAATACTGCTAGCACTCAGGGTGCTGCTGATAGCTCAACAACTGTGAAAATTTGAGTGATGCTATGATTTATTCCTTTGTTGCTAGCTAACCAAGTACTCCACGGCTTGATAATAAAGATCTACAACAAATCAATCCTGATGATCTAGAAGAGATGGACTTAAGGTAGAACATTGTTATGCTGACTATTAGAGCAAGAAGATTCCTAAAGAATACCGAAAGGAAGCTGGATATGGCCAACAAAGAAAGAATTAGGTTTGAAAAGTCTAAGGTGGAGTGTTTCAACTGCCATAAAAGAGGACACTTTGTAAGGAAGTGCAGGACACCCAGGAATCAAGACAGCAAGAACAAGGAGCCTAAAAGAAGGACTGTGCCAGTTGAAGAAACTACTTCAAATGCCTTAGTGTCTTAGTGTGATGGCTTTGGCTATGATTGGAGTGACCAAGCAGAAGAAGGTCCAACCAATTTTGCTCTCATGGCTTATTCTTTAATAAGTTCAAGTTCTTCTACAAACTCTGAGGTATTTAAATGACTCAAATTATTGTTCATCTTATTTAGAATGTGTAAAAGATCTAAAAGAACAAAATGAACAATTAGTTAAAGACTTAAAAACAGCTAGGATAAGGGTTGTTTCTTATAAAACTGGTTTAGAATCTATAGAGGCTAGACTGTTAGTCTTTAAGAAAAATGAGTCTGTGTATGAGGAAGATATAAAACTCTTAAAACATGAAATCTATTAAAGAGATTTAGATATTACAGAGCTTAAAAGGAAGTTAGAGTTGGCTACAAAAGAAAAAGATAAGGTTCAACTTACAGTACAAAATTTTGAAAATTCATCAAAAAACTTAAGTAAACTTCTAGACAGTCGGATAATGGATAAGTGTAAAACAGGATTAGGGTATAATGTTGTCTCACCTCCTTATACTGGGAATTTTATGCCACCAAAATCTGATCTAGTTTATCCTAGTCTAGATGATTTTGTTGATGAGTCTGTTAGTGAGTCTGTAGTTAAAAAGCCTACTGTTGAGACTAATGAACCTAAGAATGCGAGGAAAGAAAATGGAGCCCCAATTATTGAGGATTAGGTGTCTAAAAGTGAGGAAGAAGATGTGCCTAAGAGTAAAACAGTTGAGGTGTTTAATAAACCTAGTTTTGCTAAGATAAACTTTGTTAAGTCTACCGAGCAAGTAAAATCTCCTAGGAAAACATTAGTTGATAAAAATAGGCAAAGCACACCTAGTCCTAGAGGGAACAAGAGAAACTAGAACCAACAGATATCTAAAAAATTAGGGAGTGATTTTAAGATGGTCAACAAAGCTTGTCATGTCTGTGGTAGTTTTGATCATTTGAAGAATGATTGCAATAACTGGTATAATAATGGAAGATTTGCAAAATCAGTTTGGACCAATGTTCAAAGGGTGAACAAACAGAATTTCTCTAAATTAACTCACCCCAATCCAAAAAGGAACATGATTCCAAGAACAGTCCTAACTAGGTCTGGCCCAATTTCAGTTAATGCTGTTACACCAATTAATACTATTCAATCAAAATCAGCAGTGAATAATGCAGGACCCATGAAAAATGTTATTAATAATGCATATTCAACTGCTAGAAGGCCTTTTAACAAAATAACAATAGCTAATAACAGTAATTTCACTAAAAAGGTTAATACTATTAAGGGAACAAAGGTTAATACTGCTAGGCCAAAAGCAGTTATTAGTGCTGTTAAGGGAAACAAGCGAAATGCTGTTAAGGCCTCAGTATATTGGGTTTGGAGACCAAAGCAAAAAATTTAGACTATGTCTCCAAAAACAATGGTGCATCAATGTCCTTTAAAAGATTTGACTATATTAATGCATAAGGCAGATCCAAGTCAGTAATAGCTTGGGTCCCCAAAAGAAACTAATTTTCCTACCATTATGTGCAGGGCAATCCACAGCAAGATTTGAAGGATAAAGGAGTGATTGATAGTGGATGCTCTAGGCACATGACAAGAAACAAATCCTATCTTACAGATTATGAAAAAATTGATGGAGGATTTGTTGCCGTTGGAGGTAATTCCAAAGGAGGGGAAATTACTAGGAAAGGTAAAATAAAAACTAGTAAATTGGATTTTGAAGATGTGTATTTTATAAAGGAACTAAAGTTTATCCTTTTCAGTGTCTCACAAATGTGTGACAAGAAGAACAGTGTTCTTTTTACTGATATTGAATGTGTTGTTCTGTCTTTTTTTTATGATTTAAAAGCTAATTTAATGATTAAAAAGCCTAGAAAATAACAAATTAATTCCTAAAAATTCTAAAAAATGATTTTAAATTTTAGAAAAATCTAAGAACTGATAAAAACTCAGAAAACTATTTTTAACTATTTTTTATAATAAAATCCTATTTTATAAAACTAAATTAAAAAGCTTAAAAACGAGATTAAAAATCTAAAAGTGACAAAAATGATTTTAATGCATGTAAACCTAAAAGAATTTATTCTAAATCTAAAAACTATTTTTTTGTATTTTTAAAAATTATTTTTCTATTTTTTATGGATTTTCTAAAAATTTAAACTAAGAAAAATGATAAAAATTAAACTATTAATGAGAAAAATCCAAAAAAATCACAAAAAGTCCTAAATGATGAAAAGAACAAAGGAAAAATATAAGCAAGTGCCCAGCTTATCTAATAAGCTGGGAAAAACTACTAATAAGCTACGGCTTATTTTGAAAATAGAAAATTAAAAAGGTGTTAAAAGGAAAGTGTGTGAGAGTTATGATGGATGAGCTATTATAGCAAGATGGTTAAGTGTGTATGTATGTAAAGGCAAGGTCGTGGGTTCGAGTCCCAGGCCTAGCTTTTTCAAATTTTTTATTTTTGAAAAAGTTAAAAACAAAGTTGTAGAAAACTTGAAAACAAACAACTTTAATAAAAGAAATTATTTTTGAAAATCACTAAATAAGCTGAAAACTGGCAATATACAAGCATTTTATGCACAATTTTGGTCTTTTAAAGGGCATTTTTGATATAAAACAAATATGTGTTTTTACACATATCACCTGCCTTAAGCTTCATGAGACCATTTGGGTGTCCTGTTACAATCCTTAATACCATCGATCATCTAGGTAAGTTTAATGAAAAGGCTGATGAAGGGTTCTTTGTAGGATACTCTACCAATAGCAAAGCATTCAGAGTATTCAACAGTAGAACTAAGATAGTAGAAGAGAACCTACATGTACAATTAGTGAAAATAAATCTAATGTTGTAGGAAGTGGACCTAATTGGCTTTTTAATCTAGATGCACTAACAAATGGTAATGTAGGTACAAAAGCATGTGATGATGCAGGTAAAGCTAG
This sequence comes from Tanacetum coccineum, assembly GCA_026074375.1. NCBI lineage: Eukaryota > Viridiplantae > Streptophyta > Magnoliopsida > Asterales > Asteraceae > Tanacetum > Tanacetum coccineum. The sequence goes on along the minus strand of BQNB010008365.1, from coordinate 39,689 downwards.
GATGGAGACAATACCTGGCAAAGATTACATTCTGCTACCAATGTGGCTTGCTGATCTACTATTCTCTTAGAATTCAAAGGATTCTCTTGATGCTGGATTCAAACCATTAAGGGAGGAGGAAAGGAAGGATGCTGAAGATCCAGGGAATGAAAGTGGAAATCCAACTAAAGGGAAAGATAGTGAGGTTCCAAGTATATAGGAGCCAAGAATTAATCAAGAGAAGGATGATAATATTAACAGCACTAACAATATTAATACTTCTAGTGATGGAAACAACACTAACAATGTTAATTCTGTTAGTTCAACTGTTAATGTTGCTGTCACAGAAGTTAATGCTGTTGATCCAAAAACAAGCATTGAACTTCCAAATGATCCAAATATTCCTAAATTAGAAGATATTGTTTATTCAGATGATGATGAAGATGTTGTTGCAAAGGCTGAAATGAACAATTTAGATGCATTTATGCCTATCAGTCCTATTCCAACTACAAGAATACACAACGATCATCCAGTTGACCAAATCATTGGAGACTTGATTTCAGCACCTCAAACAAGAAGAATGACAAAGAATTTGAAAGATCATGGTTTGTTTAGTTCAGCTTAACAAAGAATAAACCATAAAGACTTTTGAAAATTGCTTGTTTGCTTGCTTTATATCACAAGAAGAACCCAAGAAGGTAATCCAAGCATTGCAGGATGAGCTTCTACAATTCAAATTACAAAAGGTTTGGACCCTGGTGGATTTACCAAATAGAAATAGGGCCATAGGCACTAAATGGGTTTACAGGAACAAGAAGGATGAAAGAGGTATTGTGATAAAGAACAAAGTAAGATTGGTTGCTCAAGGGTACACACAAGAAGAAAGGATTGACTATGATGAAGTATTTGCCCCTGTTGCTAGAATTGAAGCAATTAGGCTATTCTTAGCCTATGCCTCATTTAAAGACTTTGTGGTGTACCAAATGGATGTCAAGAGTGCTTTTCTTTATGGTAAGATTGAAGAGGAAGTCTATGTTTGTCAACCACCAAGATTTGAAGATCCAGACTTCCCTGACAGAGTATACAAAGTAGAAAAGGCTCTTTATGGTTTGCATCAAGCTCCTAGAGCTTGGTATGAGACCTTGTCTACTTATTTGTTAGAAAATAGGTTTCAGAGAGGACAGATAGACAAAACTTTGTTTATCAAGAGGGACCAAGGTGATATTCTGATAGTAAAGGTATATGTAGATGATATCATTTTTGGGTCTACAAAGAAGAAGTTATGCACAGAGTTTGAAAAGATGATGCATAAGAAGTTTCAGATGAGTTCTATGGGTGAACTCACATTCTTCCTAGGACTGCAAGTAAAGCAGAAGGAAGATGGGATTTTTATAAGCCAAGACAAGTATGTGACTGAGGTTTTGAAGAAATTTAGCTTTAGTAATGTCAAAACAGCAAACACACCCATGGAAACCCATAAGCCTTTGCTCAAAGATGCAGATGGTGAAGATGTAGATGAACACATGTATAGATCAATGATTGGCTCATTGATGTATCTTACTTGTTCAAGACCAGATATAATGTTTGCTATATGTGTTTGTGCCAGATTCCAAGTTAACCCTAAAGTATCACATCTTCATGCTGTGAAAAGAATTTTTAGATATCTTAAAGGTCAACCTAAATTGGGCCTTTGGTATCCTAAGGATTCACCTTTTGATTTGGTGGCATATACTGACAGTGACTATGCAGGAGCAAGCTTAGATAGGAAGTCCACAATAGGAGGTTGTCAATTCCTAGGATGTAGATTGATTTCATGGAAGTACAAGAAGCAGACCGTGGTTGCTAATTCCACAACAAAGGCTGAATATGTAGCTGCTTCAAGTTGCTGTGGCCAAGTGATTTGGATTCAAAATCAGTTGCTGGATTATGGGTATAACTTTATGCATACAAAGATCTATATTGATAATGAGAGCATAATATGCATAGTGAAGAATCTTGTTTTTCACTCAAAGAGAAAGCACATTGAGATTAGACATCACTTCATTAGATATTCCAATGAAAAGAAGCTAATTCAAATAATCAAGATTCATACTAACAAGAATGTTGCAGATTTGCTTACAAAAATATTTGATGTAAGTAGATTTCAATATTTGATTGCCAGTATTAGAATGCTAAATTTTTAAAGTCTTGATTAAGAAAATGGTGAGGTAAATGAATAAGAGAGAATTAGTAAGATTAAAAACAGAAGGAGAGATGTGTGATAAAAACAAACAGAGTGATTTAGTGAGAAAAAGAATTGAGAAAAGTTGCGAGTTAAAAAATAGAAAGAGAGATGTGTGATAAAAGCAGACATAGTGATTTAGTGAGAAAAAGAATTAAGAGAAGTTGTAAGTTGAAAAACAGAAAGAGAGATGTGTGATAAAAACAGACAGAGAGAATTGTGAGCTAAAAGAATTGAGAGAAATAAAAAACAGACTGAAAGAATTGTGAGCTAAAAGAATTGAGAGAAATCAAAAACAGACAGATAGAATTTGTAAGTTAAAATACTAATTTGATGATGGAAATGTTGATTAGAAAGGAATTAGAGTTATTGCTGGTGATTCAAAGTTAATGCTGCTAGGCATAAACTTACTCCTGCTAAAGAAAGTTATTGTTGCGGCATAACTTACTACTGCTGGTTGTAAGTTAATGCTGCTAGGCATAACTTACAACTGTTAGTGAACGTTAATGCTGTTGAGGGTAGTTTCATAAATGCTTCAATTAAGGGTTTCATTCAGTTATTTACTCAATTTCAATCTTTGATATACTCTCTAATCATTAACCCTAACTCAATTTCATAGTTAATCATCAAAACCTATCACAGTGTCTGCTCCAAAATTTGCTGATTCACACAACATGGTCGCGTTCTTAGCTAAACCCACTGAAACTGACGGGTTTGAGCAAATTTTGGATTTCTTGAATGCGAATCCTATCAAATATGCGTTAACGGTTAATCTTACAATCTATACATCATGTATTGAGCAGTTTTGGGCTACTGCAAAGGTGAAAACTGTTAATGGAGAGATTCAGTTACAAGCCCTAGTGGATGGGAAGAAAGTGATCATCACTGAGACATGTGTAAGAAGAGATCTTCAATTGGAAGATGGTGAAGGAATTGAATGTCTACCCAATGCTGATATTTTTGAGCAACTTGCTTTAATAGGGTATGAAAAACCTTCTTAGAAACTTATATTCTACAAAGCTTTCTTTTCTCTTCAACGGATGTTTTTGATCCATACTATTCTGCAATGTCTAAGGGCTAAGTCTACTGCAGGGAACGAATTTAGTAGCACTATGGCCTCTTCAATCATCTGCTTAGCCACAAACTAAAAATTCAACTTTTCTAAGTATATCTTTGAAAGTATGGTGAAGAATGTAGATAGTAGTGTCAAATTTCTAATATATCCAAGGTTTATGCAAGTCTTTCTGGATAAACAAGTTGGTGATATGTCTACTCATGATGAAATTTTTGTTACACCCTCTCACACAAAGAAGGTATTTGGCAATATGAAAAGGATTGGGAAAGGATTCTCTCGAGCAGTTACACCCTTATTTTCAACCATGATGGTTCAAGCTCAAGAAGAAATGGGTAAAGGTTCAGCTATGCCAACTGATCCTTATCACACACCCATCATTCAACCATCAACATCACAACCTCAGAAGAAACAATCTAGGAGAAAAGAAAGAAAAGACACTGAGATTTCTCAATCCAGTGGTCTTACAGAGCCTATAGCAGATGAGGCTTCCAATGAGGAAAATGTACCTACACAGTCCAATAACCCACATCGCTCAAGAGTTAACACACTTGGAAATGGGGAGGACAGACTGACACTTAAAGAATTGATGGACCTTTATACCAAATTGTCTGATAGCGTTCTTGACTAGAGACAACAAAGACTGCTCAAGCAAAGGAGATTGCTAGTTTGAAAAAGAGATTCAAGAAGCTGGAAAGGAAAAGGAAGTCAAAAACCCCAGGGATGAAAAGATTATTCAAGATTGGTAGATCTGCACAAGTTGTTTCCTCTGAAGATGAAGGTTTGGGTGATCAAGAGGATGCATCCAAATAGGGGAGGAAAATAGATGACATTGACAAAGATGCAAAGGTTACTTTGGTTGATGAAACTCAGGGGAGGTATGATGATGCTCAAATGTTTGATACATATGTTTTTAATGGTGAAGAAGTGTTTGTTACAAAGCAAAGTGAAAAAGTTGTTGAAGAAGTAGTTAGTACTGCTGAAGTTAGTACTGTTGCAACAATTACTACTGAAGAGATCACTTTGGCTTAAGCATTGGCTGAATTGAGGAGTGCAAAACCTAAGAATGTGGTACAAGAGCCAGTGCAGAGTGCAACCACAACAGCAGCTTAAACAATACCCAAAGCTAAAAGCATTACTTTTAGAGACCCTAGTGAATCTACAACAAGAGCAACACTAACATCAATACCTTCAAACATCAAGGATAAAGGCGAAGCTAAGATGATTGAACCTGAGAAGCCTTTGAAGATGAAAGAACAAATAAGACTTGATGAAGAACTTGCTTTCAAGTTACAAGCTGAAGAAGAAGAAGAAGAACAAGCAAGACTTGCAATAGAGAAGGCTGAGAAAGTTGAAGAAGCCAACATTTCATGGGATAATGTGCAAGCAATGATAAAGGTTGATAGGTTATTAGCTGAAAGATTACAAGCAAGAGAGCAAGAAGAATTGACAGATGAAGAGAAGGCAAGATTGTTTGTAGAACTCTTGGAGAAGAGGAAGAAACACTTTACAGCATTAAGAGCTCAAGAAAAGAGGAACAAGCCACCAACTAAAGCACAAAAGAAAAGTACAATGTCAACTTATCTGAAACACATGGCTGGTTACAAGCAAAGTCAATTAAAGAATAAGTCATTTGTAGAAATTTAGAATTTATTTGATAAAGCCATGACAAGGGTAAATATGTTTGTTGATAAGGATACTGAGTTGGTGAAAGAAATCTCAAAGAAAGCTGAAGCAGAGATGGCACAAGAAAGTAGTTCTAAGAGAGCAGGAGAAGAGCTAGAACAAGAGGTAGCAAAGAAACAGAAAATGGAAGAATTGGGTTTTTTTTTTTTTTTTTTTTTTTTTTTTTTTTTTTTGTTTGTTTTTTTTTTTTTTTTTTTTTTTTTTTTTTTTTTTTATTTTTTTTTTTTTTTTTTTTTTTTTTTTTTTTTTGTGTGTTTGTTTCGCGCCCTTTTTCTCTCGCGCGCGCTCAGAGACGCTGTTCGCTGTTGTGGGGGGCGGGCCCCCGGGGGGGCGAAGGGAGGGGGGTGGGGGGGGGGGGGGGGGGGGGGGGAGGGGCGCGGGTTTTTTTTTTTTTTTTATTTTTTTTTTTTTTTTTTTTTTTTTTTTTTTTTTTTTTTTTTTTTTTTTTTTTTTTTTTTTTGTGTTTTTTTTTTTTTTTTTTTTTTTTTTTTTTTTTTTTTTTTTTTTTTTTTTTTTGTTTTTTTTCTTTTTTTTTTACTTGTTTATCGTCTTTCTCTTCTTTTATTAAGGCTAGGTTTGGTGGGAATGAAGAATCAAAGAAGATGAGAAAGACAATGCTCAAGCAGCAGTTTACAGAATTCTCTGTGACAGAAGAAGAAGGCCTACATAAGGGTTATGACAGGTTTCAGAAGATTCTGAGCCAGTTGAATCAAGTGCAGGCAAGGCCAGACAATGATGATATCAACCTGAAGTTTCTAAGAGCACTTCCTTCTTCATGGTCACAAGTTGGATTGGCACTAAAAACAAGAGGTGGCCTTGATTCAATGAGTTTTGATGACCTGTATAACAAACTAAGGTCACTTGAACTTGATGTCAGAATTGGTCATAGTTATAGTGTGAAAGCTGCTGTTGCTCCCACTCATTCTGCGTTCATTGGAACTACCTGCTCTGGCTCAAAGCCTACTTATTTCTGATAGCAGGCTTATTGTCTCCATCAGTTTTCATTCCGACATTCTGGTCGTTCTGATAACTTAATGGGAATGTGGTTTTGCATTCCTTTGTGCTGAGAATGGACCAAGATCAAGATATGATTCTATGGAAGAACTTTGATCAGTTGATAGTTGGAGATGAAGAAGTGTGATTAAAAAGTGCATAATGGCTATGCTCTTTCCTTGAGGATTAACAGGTTGAGAAGAAGGCAGGGACGAAAGCATGAACTACAACAATCAGCAACCTGCCAGGATTAGATAGAGGAAAGTTTAGGTGTACAAATGTCTTCAATTGGGACATTTGCTAGGGAGTGTTAATGGGAAAACAGTTGATGATGAAGGGCTAGGTATTTCTGCCTTTAAGGTCACGAAGTTAAGTCTGACGAACCAAAAGCTATGGTCTCAGTTGGATTCCATGGTAAAATTGGTCGGATCATGCGGCAAGTAAGGAAACAAGAATGGGTGATGTTGAGAAGGTATCTGGATGATGGCTGGTCTTCATATGATAATGGTGTGCTGATGCTTTAATGCTGCTGCTGGTGTTTGCTATATGATGGGGATTTCTCTATGGTTACAAAATTGTCACCCTTGGTGGTGATTACTATAAACTTAATGATCTAAATACCATGTATAATAATCTTGATTGATTGTATAAGGATTGTTACATAAAGTTCAGGCATAATCAGAGATGCTGTTTTAAAACTAGAATAACAAAAAGAATTGTACCATAAAACTCAGGTGGCTTTAGAAGAAAAGATTAGGGTTTATGCTAATCTAGAAATGAAAACACCACTAAACACATAACGTTATACTGAAACATTACCATGATCAGGCTCCAAAAGGAAGAGAAAGAATGGGAAGTTTAAGTATGAAGCGTCATTAGCTAGATTTGAAAAGTGGAAGGAGTCTTCCAAGGACTTGAACAAATGTTAAATAAGCTCTCTATGTCAAAAAGAACTAAAGTTGGTCTAGGATTTAAAGGTACTTTAGCGAAATGTAGTGTTTATTTGTCTAGACCCAGTACCCATGTACCCAGAGAAACCTGTTGGAAGGAGGTTAATCCTCTTTACTCATGGTTTGTCAAGGCTGGGGAGATGCATGCAGTTCCTCCTTCCATAACCGGAACCTATATGCCCTCCCCATACAAGTCTGACATAGAGAAAACACAGGTTAGTTATGGTTCAAAGTCTGATAACAAAACTTCTGAAACTATTTCGAATCTATATGGACTTTGGCTTCTTATGATATCAGTGACAAGTTTCTTCAGACTCAGCGACACTATGCATCCTGTGATTCAAGCCTCAAGACCAAGACCAAAGACTTCCCACCTGCTGTTGATATCCAGACTTTGCCAGAGTCTGATGTTGAAGACCCAAATTCCACTACTGGCAGTCCTAGTTTTTCTTGTTCGGAGAATGTGAAATCTCCTAGGATTATTTGTAATAAAAGTGGAATGAACAATAGGAATGTGTGTAAAAACAATTTTGTGTGTGTTAAGAAATGTTTTGTTTGTGTAAATTGCATTTGATTAAAGATTGTGACTTTTATAATTGTGTAGATTATGTCCCTTGTAAATCTAAAGCAGCATCTGTTCCTGCTGGTAGTAGGAATTCGCCAGCATCAGTTACTGCTGGTGGATCTGATCCTGCTGCTAGTAGAAACAGACCAGCAGTCAATTCTGCTGATAGACCACATCCTGCTGGTTGGTCTAAAAGACCAGCAACTGTTTCTGCTGGTAGACCAGTTTCTGCTGGTTGGCTTAATCCTGCTGCTAGACCATATTTCAGACCATCATCTGTATATTTTAATAATATGTATTTGCCTGACTTATATGACTCTATGTATATGAATAAGGGACGACGGGGGGTTACTGGAGGATGTTAAGACCTCTTGCAGTTACACTCTTGGAGGAATAAAAGACCACATTTTTGGGGGTCCAAGAGTAATGGTGGATCTCATCAATCCACATGGTTTCACACTTAATGATCCACAAGGCAGGCTCAAGTCAGATCTGGCTTGGGTCTCTCAACTGTACTAATATTGTTGTTGTATGATTTGTAGGGTGATCCTAGTACAGATAATGACATAGGTATAGTTGACAGTGGTTGCTCAAGAAGTATGACAGGAAACAAGGAAAAGCTTGATGATTTTGTGCAGATCAAGGGAGGCATTGTCAAATTTGGAGGTGGAGATGGTAGAATATCAGGAAAAGGCACCATAAGGACTTCAAAGCTTGACTTTGAAAATGTCTACTATGTTGAAGAGCTGCAGCACTTTAACTTGTTCTCTGTATCACAAATTTGTGATAAAAAGAACAAAGTTCTCTTCACAGACACTGATTGTTTGGTGCTTTCAGAAGAATTCCAATTACCTGATGAAAGTCAGGTGGTACTCAGAATTCCTAGGGAACATGATCTCTACACATTCAGCATCTCAGACCTGCAACCAGAACAAAAGGTTACTTGTTTAGTAGCAAAAGCATCCTTGGATGAATCCACCAGATGGCACAGAAGGATGGCTCATGTGAACTTCAAAACAATCAACAAGTTAGCTAAGGAAGGTCTGGTTGATGGGTTACCTCTCAAGGTGTTTACCAATGAACACAACTGTGTTGCCTGCAACAAAGGAAAGCAACATAAGGCTTCTTACAAGCATATTTCTGCTGTGAGACTTATTACTGAAACTCTGCAATTGCTGCACATGGACCTTTTTGGTCCTACCAATATAAGGAGTATTGACCAGAAGTACTACTCCTTGGTGGTTACTGATGACTTTAGCAGGTTTACTTGGACTTTCTATTTGGGTACTAAGGATGAAACATTTTATGTCCTTAAAGAATTTATTGCCTTAATAGAAAACCAGCTAAATAAAAAGGTTAAAGGAATAAGGTGTGATAATGGGACAGAGTTCAAAAATGCAAAACTAATAGAACTCTGTGGGGAAAAGGGAATTAAGAGGGACTATAGTAATCCCAGAACCCCACAGCAGAATGGGGTTGCTGAGAGGAAAAATAGGACTCTTATAGAGGCTGCTAGAACCATGTTGGCTGACTCTAAATTACCTACCATGTTTTGGACTGAGGCTGTTAGCACGGCTTGCTATGTTTTAAACAGGGTGTCTATTACTAATCCCCATAATAAAACACCTTATCAATTGATATCTGGGAAGGTTCCTCAGATAGGTCATCTTAAACCTTTTGGGTGTCAAGTAACTATCCTTAATACAAGTGACCATTTGGGGAAATTTGAGGAGGGCAAAGCTGTTGAAGTTATCTTGTAAGGTTTTGCTCCAATAGCAAGGCCAATAGGGTTTATAATTTATCAAACAAGAGGTAGAGGAAACATTATGAATCTGAGATTTTTTGAGATTAAACCCAATGTTCAGGGAATTGGTCAATGAGTGGTACTTTGACCTTGACTATTTAACTGATTCATTAGGTTATACTCGTCATAAAACTGACAAAACCTGCAGGTACACAGGAAACTATCATACATGCAGGTACACAAGATCAAGATCAGATTCAGACGTGGATGAGCAAGTTAAAGTGTTCTTCAGTTTCCTCTCTAACTGTTTTGCAGGTCCTTCCTCAAGCAATGGTCTATTGTTATGGAACGCAATTGCAGATTATGCAGGAGAGCTTGCTAAGCTACAAAGACAAGAGTATTAAAGCTAGACGCCAGATGCATGATATGGTTATTTGTTTCACAGCAACAACAGAGAATACTAAGTCAAGCTGAAGCTGAAATTCGAAACCAAGGTGTTTATGCTGATAGGGATCCTGCTGGCATTGATTCTGCTGGTGGTGTATCTGCTAGGATAATACTTCTGCTGGTAGTGATCCTACTGCTGGTAATCCTGATGGTCCTTTTCAACCTGCTTGGTAGTTATGATCCTGTGCTCAGGGCGATCCTGCTGCCTGTACATCTGTTTCTGGACTTCATTCCTGTAATGCTGATGAGTCATACACTTCCTCTGCGTCAATTTCATTGGGGCTCAAGGTGAATTCACTACACGATTTCCCAACCCTTTATGACGTGGTTTAAGGATCATAATACTCTCATCTGGCATCTTCAAATCTTCCTCTTATGATGATGATTTTAGTGTTACTCTTGCAAATTTAGCACATGCTGTGGTAGTGCACCCGTTTACAAAAAGGGTGAACACAATTAATCTCAGTCTTAGAATTCTTGGTGATCTCTGCTTCTCCAGTTCTGACAAGAAAGCAGAGCTCAAAAATCCAAGTTTGGGTGAAAGTGTTTCATTGGATATATTCTAGATCAACGAAGGACCAATCATACAAGACCAACTTCAAGTCTGTCTGCTTGCTCCTTTCTCAGTTAGAAACCAACTAGTATAGCCTAAGCACATGAGGATCCTGATTGGGTTGATGCTATGCAAGAAGAGATGCAACAGTTCATCAACAGCAGTATGGAAACTTGTCCCATGACCTGAATGGCAAACATCAATAGGACCAAATGGATTTTTGAGACAAGAGGGATGCCAGAGGAATAGTTGTAAGAAATATAGCTAGGTTGGTTGCACAGGACACCGACAAGGGTGGGCATTGATTATGATGAGGTATTTGCAACTAGTGGCCAAATTAGAGGCAATCAGACTGTTCTTTGGCTTTTGCTTCTTTATGGGCTTTCTGGTCTATCAGCAGAATGATTTAAGAGTGCCTTTCTCTATGGAGAAATTGAAGAAGAAGTGTATGTCACTCAGCCTAAAGGCTTTGAAGATCCTTACTTCCCAAAGCATGTATACAGAGTGGTTAAAGCTTTGTATGGACTTCATCAAGCACCTCGAGCCTGGTATGCAAGATTGTCTGCTTTTCTGTTACAACACAATTACAGAAGAGGTACTATTGACAAGACACTGTTCATCAAGAAAGATTCCAGGGATATACTTTTGGTACAGGTTTATGTGGATGACATCATTTTTGGGTCAACCAATAAAGCCTGGTGTGAAGAATTTGAGGTGTTGATGAAAGGAGAATTTGAAATGAGTGCTATGGGAGAGATGAATTTCTTCTTAGGTCTACAGGTGAAACAGTTGCCTGATGGTATTTTTATCAGCCAAGACAAGTATGTTAAAGACATGCTTACTAAGTTCGACATGGAATCTGTAAGAACTGCAACAACACCCTATGAAGCTGCTAAGACCAAATTGAAAGATGAAACTGATCCTCCAGTTAATGTACATTTGTACAGATCCATGATTGGTTCACTTATGTATCTCACAGCTTCAAGACCTGACATAATGTTTGCAGTTAGTGCTTGTTCCAGACATCAAGTTACTCCACTGACTTCTCATCTGAATGCAGTCAAGAAGATTTTCAAGTATCTAAAAGGGCAACCAAAATTCGGCTTGTGGTACCCTAAAGATTCTCCTTTTCAGTTGGAAGCCTACAGTGATAGTGATTATGCTGGTTCTCATGGTGATCGAAAGTCTACTACAAGTGGATGTTAATTTCTGGGCAGACGGTTAATTTCGTGGCAGTGCAAGAAGCAGACTATTGTGGCTACTTCCTCTACCGAAGCCAAATATGTTGCTGCTGCTAGCTGCTGTGCACAGGTACTCTGAATTCAGAACCAATTGCTGGACTATGGATTCAACTTCATGAATACCAAAATCTTTATAGATAACCAGAGCACCATATGCATTGTGAAGAACCCAGTCTTTCATCAGAGGACCAAGCATATTGAGATTAGGCATCACTTTATCAGAGATTTGGTCTAATAGAAAACCTGATACAGTCTGAAAGATTCACACCGATGATAATGTGGCTGATTTACTGACCAAGGCATTTGATGGACCAAGATTTGAGTATCTGGGTGGTCCATATTGGAATGGTGAATCTCTTTCATGAATTAAGGGGATTGTATAAGCCTAAGGAGGCTATTGTTTGTAAAAACATGTATTCTACTTTCTTGCAGGTGGATATGGTGATCTGTGGGATATTATTTTTCATGTGATTGCAGTCGTCAATACTGCTGCTAGTTGTACATTCTTCCTGCTGACAAGCTGGTTTCTGCTGGTAGTACTTTGATTCTGCTGGTCGTTATCCTTCCTGCTGGATGCTTTGTTTCTGCTGGTAGCTATGGATTCTGCTGATGGTTCCGTGTTCATGCTGGTGGGCATACTTCTGCTGTGATTCATTCTGCTGATAAGTGTGTGTTCCTCTGTGTGCATGATTCTGCAGATGGTTGACTCTTTCTGATGCTGAATACATCATGCTGGCAGGAGTTTTACATGCTGTCAAACATCTATATTTTATGCTGCTGAACTGGTTTGTGCTGGTAGTATCATGTTTCTGCTGGCTGATTTATTTCTGCTGGCAGTAACTTGTTTCTGCTGTCTCCACTTAGTTTCTGCTGTGCTCAGTTTGATATTGCTGGTTGGTTGGTCTCTGCCACTAGTCACTTCGTTTCTGCTGGTAGTCTCCAATCATGCTGGTGTAACAATGTATCTGCTGAATGAATAGTTTGTGCTGTTCCCTTTCCCATATATTAATTTCTTGCTGCTTGACTTGTTTCTACTGGTTTTTAAGAGTGTTACTGATGTGACTTATACCTGCAGGTCATAAAAAATGGAAAGTTGAATAGTTTTCGTTTTAAATCAATATTAACATGGTGAATGCGGTTACCACTTGCCAGAACAGGTGCGTACAAGTTGGCTATTTCACTTAATTATTTACAAATCCAAGTAAAATTTTTACACCACTCAAATTAAATGTTATCTATTCATAAATTGGCAAAATTAACCAAATTAATCGCAAATCAATTTTTCTACTTTTCCCACACATACACCAAAATCATTGCGCTCTGTATACTCTGTATTTTGCAACCCTAAACTTCAATCATCACCAATGGCGCACTCAAGTACAAAGATGATCACAACAAGATTGCATATTTGGGGAAGGGAAAGAGGCTGCGAGGACTTCACAGATATCCTCAGTTATTTGGACCACTGCTCCGTTAAGGTACGCTTTTACACATGCCAACCTCTTTCAGTGGTTTGAACCTCATTGGTCAACCAAATTTGGGCAACCGGCTGTGTCGCGGCCAAATGCTACAAGTGTCTCATGACCTAGTCGCCAACAATTGACGTGCCGGTGAGGTGGTCGATGGACTGAGTCTCTCATTAGACTCAGTTACACTTTTGACGATGCCAATGGCATCTTTTGTCATGCCCAATAATGATATTCTGAGGTTAAGAAGGTTTATTGGGTAACCTACTGATGGGACTCTACTTTCTTAAGATCCATTTATCTCCGTCCATGGAGATTTCTGGTGGCACACCATTCTGCACTGTCTGAGTCCTAAGCTGGAAGTTGGAATCAAAATTCCGAGCTCCCCATTGCCACAGCCCCTTAATTGTTTTGTGACTGGTAGGGATAAATTTCACTCGATTTATTTTAGAGGGGATGAATTGGGAACTTAAGGCAAACATCATAAAATATTTTAATGTACCCAAGGTATTATATCCAAAATGAATTTGTGGCATAGAGACAGCTGGACGCGAACCCCTAGACCAACATTTGACTTTACTAGGAAAATGTTTGCCAATATGAAATTTAAATGGGAGGGTCAGCCAATACCTTTGACAACCCCCATGCTTGCCATTGCTGCTGCTGGCAATGATGCGGAGGTGGTCGAAGCAGCAATGAGGATAATGCTGCTGCCAATGAAGCTGTTGGTAGTGCAACTGAGGCACACCTTGTACCCCACTCTCCTGTGGTTTCCCCTGTTAGAGAACCAACACCGGAGAGGCAGCCTGTATCTGAGAGACCACCCTCTCCTTCACCTACCATTCCTGAGACAGAATGGGTTGTCCCTAACCCTGTCTCACCTGTTACTGACTGGAGACCATGGCCTTAGTTCCTGGAACATACCCCATTAGGCTCCTTCTCCTGAGCCTGCGTCTCCACCTACCCCGCCAGCTCAGACCTTCATTTCGAGGAGCCATTATGTTATTGGCCCTGAACCCAGACCTAGCAGGGTATAGTGGACCCTGGAGTTTATTGATACCAATTATTTTTGGCCCACAGCCCAGACCTCATGGTTCTGTTCATCCTGACTTTGTGGAACCCATTATCTTTGGTCCTCAGCCTAGGCCTGACAACTATCTTGAGCCCGAGGACCTTGAATAAATATCATTTCCATGGAAGATGACACCACTAATGTTGGATTCCATGTGGATCACCTTTCGGACCCGATGATGCTCCACACCAACACCTATGCTGCTTGGTAGGTAAAGAGGACCCTTCTCTACTATTGGTTTTATTCTACAAATCTTGACAGGGGGGGGTGGTGGGGGGGGGGGGTGTGGGGGGGGTTGGGGTTGGGGGGGGGGGGGGGGGGGGGGGGGGGGGGGGGGGGATGGGGGGGGGGGGTTGTATGGGACGATATGTGACACTTGAAAAAAAAACTTGAGCTGGAAAAAAAAAGTTCACCCCCCGAAGAAACTATATGGGGTTGCTATTTTAACTCTTTCTCTAGATTCAAGAAGTTAGAGAAGAACGTTGTAAACAGGTTTGAGGGAAACACGGTTGGTTGTTGATGCTCAGTCATCAGACGGTATGTGATCATCAGTATTGACAAAGACCACGATGGATTATCCCGTATGGCATCTACAGCTCTAGGTCATGATGAACCTGCTGTGTCCTTCTGAGGATGTGGAGGAACGGAAACGGAGGGGTTCCTCTAAGCGTAAGCGTTTTTGCTTATCGACGTGCCAGGACAGGAGTTTTCCCCACCAGCCTTTGAGCAGTTTCAAGCTAATCCTTCTGCTGGTGTGCTTCCTCACACAGCAGTCCCTGAACCTGCTGGTCCTTCTGTTGCTGCTGATAAGGGAAAGGTTCCAATGCCTGATTTGGATATACCTGCTGAGTTTCTTGCAGAGGATTATTTTATTGCCCACCCCCAAAGTCCAGGAAACTCTTATGAAGATGAAACAGCTAGTGAGCTGTTGTTTCAACGGTTACGGGCTTGATGATTTGGCTCAGTAATACTTGCCAATGTTTCTGAAGAGCGCCAAAGAATTAGACGATCTCATGATGCGTATGACAGAAACAGACTGGTTGAACTTGATGATGCAAGTTGGTTCTAATCCTGCATTGGCAAGAGAGTTGTTGGGAGCTGATGTTGTTGGGAATAATTGAAAACGACTAAGTGTCGTTTCTGCTGTTAGAGATGTTCGTTTCTGCTGATGGCATTAAGTCGTTCCTGCTGATTATGTTTCTGCTGGTCATGTTCTCATTTCTGCTGACAGAGATAGAATCTGCTGATCTTATTTAATGACGTGATTAATGTAATTAAGGAATTATAGTTATATTCTAGAATTATCTCATTAATATAGAAATGAGATATATTAGAAATGAGATATATTAGGAAGAGATTGATGTATATCTCTTACGCGTTTTTAGGAATCTTGTTGAGCAATTTAGGGTTTCTTCTCTATAAAAGAAAACCTTATAGCATTAGGTTTGGCACCCGATTACTGAAATACAAAAATATTTATGATTAATATGAGATATCCATAGAGGATTCTGTGTTATTTAATATATTCATCGTTTTATACACATAGTTTAGTTTCCGCCTAAACATTGTTAGAGTCCCTCACGTTATACTTGTGATACATAAGTACTTAATACAACCACAAAGGCCTTAGAAGATCTACTATGTTTCTAGATCCTAACAAGTGGTTATCAAGCTGGCAGAGAGCATCTGATAAAGAAGAATCACTTGTTACACAACAAAACATTTGTTTCTCTAACCGGATTAACTATTTCAAACCCATGCCTTCTATACCCTACTCAGTCCAACATTTTACTTAACCTAACCTAATCCATCTGCTTCACCTTCGTTTACTCAAGATGATACCTCGGAATCTTTCATACCTGAACCCACACAACCAATACCTACATTCACTCAAACTGCTTTCTCACAACCTACTTTCTCACAACCAAATCAATCTATCTTCTCACAACCTGCTGTTCACTTTCAACAGACTCAACCTACTCAGACCAACCACACTGGTCAACAGTACCCTAACAATGTCCAGTCACAACAGTTTCAACAGTTCCAAACAGCCTCTATCTCTGCCAACAATGCAAAATTTCCTTATCTGGAGAAGGACAAATATGAGATATGGGCTATGAAAGATGGAGTACTGTAAACAAGAAATGCTGATCATAATCTTTGAGGATTGTTCAGCAAGGGAACATCCAAAGAGGTTTGGGAAAAATGCGAAAGGAAATACAATTTACAATCCTGCCTGTCACACCTTTATGACATGTTGCTGTACAAAGGGAGAAAAAGGTGAGAGAACCATGTTGCTTCAGGCTCTACCTGAAGATCAAATCCCGATTTATCAACATTATGAGATGCAAGGGAATTTGGATGGCAGTTAAGGCTAGTTTTGGTGGAATGAAGAGATCAAAGAAGATGAGAGAAGACATGCTCAAACAGCAGTTTACAGAATTCTCTGTGACAGAAGAAGAAGGCCTACATAAGGGTTATGACAGGTTTCAGAAGATTCTGATCCAGTTGAATCAAGTGCAGGCAAGGCCAGACAATGATGACATCAACCTAAAGTTTCTAAGAGCACTTCCCTCTTCGTGGTCACAAGTTTGCCTTGGCATTAAAACAAGAGGTGTCTGAATCAATGAGCTTTGATGACCTTTAAACAAACTAATTCACATGAACTTGATGTCAGAATTGGTCATAGTTATGGTGTGAAAGCTGCTTCTCGCTCCACTCATTCTGCTTTCATCGGAGCTGCCAGCTCTGGCTCAAAGCTTAATTATTCTAATCAACAGAGTATTGTTCCATCAGTTTCTCAGACATCTGGTCGTTCTGACAGCATAATGGAATGTGTTTTTCATTCTTTTGTTGCTGAAAATGAACCAGATCAAGATATGATCTATGAAGATTTTGACCAGGTTGATCAGTTGGAGATGGAAGAATTGGATTTAAAGTGGCAAATGGCTATGCTCTCCTTGAGGATTAACAGATTTGAGAAGAAGGCAGGACGAAAAGTATAACTAAAACAATCAGCAACCTGCCAGATTTGACAGAAGGAAGGTTAGGGATGCTAAATTTGCTTTCAATTGGGACATTTTTGCTAGGGAAGTAATGTGAAGACAGTTGATGATAAGGCCAGGTATTCTGCTTTTAAGGTCACAGAAGTTAAAACAGACGAACCAAAAGCTTTGGTCTCAGTTGATTCCATGGTGAATTGGTCGGATCATGCGGCAGAAAACAAGACTGGTGAGGTTGAGAAGGTATATGGGATGATGGCTGGACTTCATGCTGATAATGGTGGTGCTGATGTTTCTGAGGCTGCTGCTGAGTTTGGTATGATGGGGATTTCTCCTAAGGTACAAAACTGTCCCCTTGGCTGTGATTCTAAAATTAATGATCTTAATAATATGTATAATAATCTTGATAGATTGTATAATGATTGTTACATTAAAGTTCAGAGCATATCAGAATGCTGTTAAAACATTAGAATCACAAAAGAAAATTATTGGGTACCATAAAACTCGAAGATTGCATTAGAAGAAAAGATTAGGATTTTTATCTGCTAATCTAGAAAACACCACTAACACACTGAGTTATACTGAAAAATTACATGATCAGGCACAAAAAGAAAAGAAAGAATGGGAAGTTAAGTTTGAAGCGACATTAGCTAGATTTGAAAAGTGGAAGGAGTCTTCCAAGAACTTGAAAAAGTTGATAAATAGCTCTATGTCTACAAGAACTAAAATTGGTCCAAGTATTAAAGAGTACATTGGAAAGACGAAGTGGTTAGATTTGTCTACACCTAGTGTCATGTACCCAGAACCTTTAGGAGAGTTAAACCTCTTTACTCATGGTTTGTCAAGGCTGGGGAGATGCATGCAGTTCCTCCCTCCATCACTGGAACTTATATGCCACCCCATACCAGTCTGACATAGAGGAAACACAGGTAAGTTATGGGTCAAAGTCTGATAATAAAACTTCTGAAACTCTTTCAGAATCTAATGACTTTGTCTCTTGTGATAACAGTGACAAGTCTTCAGACTCAGAGACCTATGCATCCTGTGATTCAAGCCTCAAGACCAAGACCAAAGACTTCCCACCTGCTGTTGATATCAAGACTTTGCCAGAGTCTGATGTTGAAGACCCAAATTCCACTGCTGGCATCCTAGTTTTCGTTGTTGGAGAAATGTAAAATCTCTAGGCTCTTTTGTAATAAAAAGTAGAATGAAACAATAGAATGTGTGTAAAAACAATTCTGTTCGTGCTAATAAATGTTTTGTTTTGGTAGTAAATTGCATTAGATTAAAGATTTGTGACTTTTATAATTGTGTTGAGTCTGTCCCTGTACATCAAAGTCATGCATCTGTTCCTGCAGTAGTAGAATTCACCAGCATCGTTACTGCTGATGGATTTTGATCTGCTGCTAGTAGAAAACAGACCATCAGTCGAATTCGCTTTAGACTAATTCCTGCTGGTTGGTCTAAAAGACCAGCACCTGTTTCTGCTGGTAGACCAGTTTCTGCTGGTTGGCTTAATCCTGCTGCTAGACCATATTTCAGACCATCATCTGTATATTTTAATAATATGTATTGGCCTAACTTATATGACCCTATGTATATGAATAAGGGACGATGGGGTACTGCTGTTAAGACCTCAGCAGGTTACTCTTGGTGGAAATAAAGACCACAATTTTGGAGTCCAAGATAAATATGTGGATCTCATCAATCCACAATGTTCACAATTAATGATTCCACAAGCAAGCTCAAGTCAGAACTGGCTTGGGTCTCTCAAGTGTACTAATGTTGTTGTTGTATGATTTGTAGGGTGATCCTAGTACAGATAATGACATAGGTATAGTTGACAGTGGTTACCACTCCTGTCCCCCCGCAAACACCCGAGACTCCCTCTTCACTCCCCCACCGCCCCCCCCCCCTCCCCCCCCACCCTCAAGAGTAGTGACAGGAAACAAGGAGAAGCTTTGATGATTTTGTGCATGGGGGTCAAGGGAGGCATTGTCAAATTGGAGGTGGAGATTGGTAAAATATCATGAAAGGACCAAAGACATCAAAGGCTTGATTTGAAAAGTGTCTATTATGTTTGAAGAGCTGCAGCACTTTAACTTGTTCTCTGTATCACAAATTTGTGATAAAAAGAACAAAGTTCTCTTCACAGACACTGACTGTTTGGTGCTTAAAGAAGACTTCCAATTACCTGATGAAAGTCAGGTGGTACTCAGAATTCCTAGGAAATGTGATCTCTACACCTTCAGCATCTCAGAACTACAACCAGAACAAAATGTTACTTGTTTAGTAGCAAAAGCATCCTTGGATGAATCCACCAGATGGCACAGAAGGATGGCTCATGTGAACTTCAAAACAATCAACAAGTTAGCTAAGGAAGGTCTGGTTGATGGGTTACCTCTCAAGGTGTTCACCAATGAACACAACTGTGTTGCCTGCAACAAAGGAAAGCAACATAAGGCTTCTTACAAGCATATTTCTGCTGTGAGACTTATTACTGAAACTCTGCAATTGCTGCATATGGACCTTTTTGGTCCTAACCAATATAAGGAGTATAGGACCAGAAAGTACTGACTCTTCTTAGTGGTTTACTGATGACTTTAGCAGGTTTACTTGGACTTATCTATTTGGATGTACTAAGGAAGAAACATTTTATGACATTAAAGAATTTATTTCCTTAATAGAAAGACCACTAAATTAAAAAGGTAAAGGAAAAGGTGTGATAAACGGGACAGAGTTCAAAAATGCAAAACTTATAGAACTCTGTGGGGAAAAGGGAATTAAAAGGATCTATAGTAATCCCAGAACCCACATCAGAATGGGGTTTGCCTAAGAGGAAAAATAGACCTTATAGAGGCTTGCTAGAACCATTTTGGCTTGACTCTAAATTACCTACCATGTTTTGGATTGAGGCTGTTTAGCACGCTTGTTATGTTTTAGAAACAGGTGTCTATGACTAATCCCTATAAAAAACACCTTATGAATTGATATTTGGAAGGTTCCCAATTATGTCATCTTAAACCTTTTGGTGTCCAATAACTATCCTTAATACACGTGACCAATTTGAAAAATATGAGGGCAAAGCTGATAAGGTATCTTGTTGGTTCTGCTCCAAAGTAGCAGGCCTAAAGGTCTTATAATCTAAACTATCAAAGGGTAGATAAACCATGAAAACTGAATTTTTAGAAGATAAACCCAATGTTCAGGAATTGGTCATGAGTGGTACCTTTGACCTTGACTATTTAACTGAATCTTAGTTATACTCCGTTTTAAAACTGACAAACCCTGCAGGTACACAAGAAACAAACATAAATGCAGGTACTCAAGATCATGAACTCAGATTCCGAAGTGGATGAGCAAGTATAGTGGCTCCTCATTACCTCCTAACATTTTGCAGGTCCTCATCAAACCATGGTCCTATGTTCTGGAACGCAATGAGATTATGCCAGAAGATCTTGCTAAGCTCAAAGACAAGAATAGAAGCTAAAGACCACTGCACGATATGTTTTGTTTGTTCTCAAGAAACAGCAGAAATAATAAGTCAAGCTAAAGCTGAAATTCGAAACCACGGTGTTTCTGCTGATAGGGATCCTGCTGGCATTGATTCTGCTGGTGGTGTATCTGCTGGTAGTACTTCTGCTGGTAGTGATCCTGCTGGTGGTAATCCTGCTGGTAGTTTTCAACCTACTAGTAGCTTTAAACCTGCTGGTAAGGGCAATCCTGCTGTCAGTACATCTGTTTCTGCTGACTTCATTCCTGTTCATGCTGATGAGTCTACACTTCCTCCTGGTCAATCATTGGCCTCAAGTGAACACACTACACGATTTCCAGTCCCTTCTGAATGTGATAAAGGATCAACTCTCACTCATCTTCACATCTTCCTCTTATGATGATGATTTTAGTGCTACTCTTACAAATTTAGCACCTGCTGTGGAATGAATCCCATTTCCTACAAAAAGGTTAACCACAATTCATCCTCAGTCACAGATTCTTGGTGATCTTACTTCTCCAGTTCTGACAAGAAGCAGAGCTCAAAAATCCAAGTTTGGTGAAAGTGCTTTCATTGGATATATTCAAGATCAACAAAGGACCAATCATACAGACCAACTTCATTGTCTGTTTGCTTGCTTCCTTTCTCAGTTAGAACCAACTAGTATAGCTAAAAGCACTGAGGAATCCTGATTGGGTTGTTGCTATGACAAGAAAAGATGCAACCGTTCATCAAACCAGAAAGTATGAACTTGTCCCTTTAACCTGATGGCAAACATGTCAATATGAACAAAATGATTTGAAGAATAAGAGGGACGCCAGTGAATAGTTGTAAGGAATAAAGCTAGGTTGGTTGCCATGGGAACACAGACAAGAAGAGGGCATTAATAATGATGAGGTATATGCAATCACAGTGGCCAGAATAAAGGCAATTAGACAGTTTTTGGCTTTTGCTTCTTATATGGGCTTGTCTGTATATCAGAATGGATGTTAAGAGTGCCTTTCTCTATGGAGAAATTGAAGAAGAAGTGTATGTCACACAGCCTAAAGGCTTTGAAGATCCTTTCTTCCCAAAGCATGTGTACAGAGTGTTAAAGCTCTGTATGGACTTCATCAAGCACCTCGAGCCTGGTATGCAAGATTGTCTGCTTTTCTGTTACAACACAATTACAGAAGAGGTACTATTGACAAGACACTGTTCATCAAGAAAGATTCCAGGGATATACTTTTGGTACAGGTTTATGTGGATGACATCATTTTTGGGTCAACCAATAAAGCCTGGTGTGATGAATTTGAGGTGTTGATGAAAGGTGAATTTGAAATGAGTGCTATGGGAGAGATGACTTTCTTCTTAGGTCTACAGGTGAAACAGTTGCCTGATGGTATTTTTATCAGCCAAGACAAGTATGTTAAAGACATGCTTACTAAGTTCGACATGGAATCTGTAAGAACTGCAACAACACCCTATGAAGCTGCTAAGACCAAATTGAAAGATGAAACTGATCCTCCAGTTAATGTACATTTGTACAGATCCATGATTGGTTCACTTATGTATCTCACAGCTTCAAGACCTGACATAATGTTTGCAGTTAGTGCTTGTTCCAGACATCAAGTTACTCCACTGACTTCTCATCTGAATGCAGTCAAGAAGATTTTCAAGTATCTAAAAGGGCAACCAAAACTCGGCTTGTGGTACCCTAAAGATTCTCCCTTTCAGTTGGAAGCCTACAGTGACAGTGATTATGCTGGTTCTCATGGTGATAGGAAATCCACTACAGGTGGATGTCAATTTCTGGGCAGAAGGTTAATTTCATGGCAGTGCAAGAAGCAGACTATTGTGGCTACTTCTTCAACAGAAGCCGAGTATGTTGCTGCTGCTAGCTGCTGTGCACAGGTACTCTGGATTCAGAACCAGTTGCTGGATTATGGATTCAACTTCATGAATACCAAAATCTTCATAGACAACCAGAGCACCATATGCATTGTGAAGAACCCAGTCTTTCATCAGAGGACCAAGCATATTGAGATTAGGCATCACTTTATAAGAGATGCCAATGAGAAGAACTTGATACAGGTGCTGAAGATTCACACCGATGATAATGTGGCTGATTTACTGACCAAGGCATTTGATGGACCAAGATTTGAGTATCTGGTGGTCCATATTGGGATGGTGAATCCCTCTTTCGTGAATTGAGGGGAGGTATAAGCCTAAGGGGAGGCTTGTTGTTGTATACTTGTATATTCTAACTTTCTTGCAGGTGGATATGGTGTTTTGTGGGATATTATTTTCTTGTGATTGCAGGTAGTCAATACTGCTGCTAGTTGTACATTCTTCCTGCTGACAGGTTGGTTTCTGCTGGTAGTACTATGATTCTGCTGGTAGTTAACCTTCCTGCTGGATGCTTTGTTTCTGCTGGTAGCTATGGATTATGCTGATGGTTCCGTGTTCATGCTGGTGGGCATACTTCTGCTGGTGGATTCATTTCTGCTGATAGGGTGTGTGTTCCTGCTGTCTGCATGGTTTCTGCTGTTGGTTGCCTCTTTCTGCTGGCTGAATACATTCATGCTGCTGGAGTTGTTTATGCTGCCTATACATCTATTTATGTGCTGAACTGGTTTGTGCTGGTAGTATCATGTTCCTGCTGGCTGACTTATTTCTGCTGGTAGTAACCTGTTTCTGCTGTCTCAACTTAGTTTCTGCTGTGCTCAGTTTGATATTGCTGGCTGGTTGGTCTCTGCCACTAGTCACTTAGTTTTTGCTGGTAGTCTCCAATCATGCTGGTGTCACAATGTATCTGCTGCCTGAATAGTTTGTGCTGCTCATATATTAATTCTGCTGTTTGACTTGTTTCTGCTGATTTTAAGAGTGGTTACTGCTGGTTGACTTTATACCTGCTGGTCTTCAAAATGGAAGTTGAATAGTTTTTCGTTTTAAATCTCTATTATATGGTATTTGGCGGTCACCACTTGCCTGAACAGGTGGCGTACAAGTTGATTTTCACTTAATTACTTCAACTTCCAAGGTTAAAATTGTACCAATCAAATTAAAAGGTTATCTTTTCACACATTGGACACAATTAACCTAATTAATCCCAAATCAACTTTTCATCTTTCCCACACACATACACCAAAATCATTTGTCTCTGTATACTCTGTATCCTCAACCTAAATTCAATCATCACCAATGGCGGGACTCAAGTACAAAGATGATCACAACAAGATCGCATTCTTGGGAAGGGAAAGAGGCTGCGAGGACTTCACAGATATCCTCAGTTATTTGGACCACTCTCCGCTCAGGTACGCTTTGACTCATGCCCCTCCGGTCGTGTTTGACTCCTTAGTCAAACAATTTTGGGCAACAGCTGTTGTTCGCCCAAATGCTGCTGGGTCTCATGACCTAGTCGCCACTATTGCCGGCCGTGAGGTGGTCGTGACTGAGTCTCTCATTAGGACTCAGTTACACTTTGACGATGCCAATGGCATTTTTAACATGCCCAATAGTGATATTCTTGAGGGTATGAGGGTTATTGGGTATCCGACGGATCGGGCTCTTACTTTTTTTAAGCACCATTTATCTCCTCAATGGCGATTTCTGGTGCACACCCTTATGCATTGTCTGAGCCCTAAGTCTGGAAGTTGGAATCAATTTCCTAGTTCCATTGCCACAGCCCTTATTTGTCTGTCGACTGATAGGGTATACAATTTCTCTCGGTTTATTCTAGAGGGGATGATTGGGAATGTTAAGGCTACAAAGAATAAATTTTTAATGTACCCAAGGTTCTTACAAATGATTGTGGCCATAGAGACTTGTGAGCCGAACCCCCTAACCAACATTGGCTTTACTAGGAAATATTGCTATAGATATTAAATGAAGGTCGCCAATGCCTTTGACACCCCCAATGCTTGCCAATTGCTGCTGCTGGCGAATGCTGCTGTATGAGGATATGCTGTGCCCATGAAGCTGCTGGTAGTACAGCTGAGGCACACCCTGAACCTCACTCTCCTCCGGTTTCCCCTGTTAGAGAACCCACACCGGAGAGGCAGCCTGAGACAGAATGGGTAGTCCCTAACCCTGTCTCACCTCTTACTGACTGGAGACCATGGCCTTCTGTTCCTGCACATTCTCCCATTAGGGGTCCTACTCCTGAGCCTGCGTCTCCACCTACCCCGCCCGCTCAGACCTTTATTTTTGAGGGCCATTAGTGTTTGGCCCTTCACCTAGACCAGTGGGGGTTGTGGACCCCTGATATGTCTTTTAATCTTTTATTTTTGGTCCTACAGACCCAGACCCCCAATGGCTTTGGTGGACCTGACCTTTGTGGAACCCAATTATCTTGGTCCTCAACCTAGGCCTACAATATCGTGAGCCTGAGGACTTGATAATCCCATGGAAGATGACACCATCATGGTGGATTTCCATTGTGGAGTCACCTGTTCGCCCGAATGATGCTCCTACACAACATGCGCATGCTGCTGGTTAGAGCAGAGGACCTACTCTTCTAACAAGGTTTATCTGAAAAGCTTGACAGGTGTATGGGATCGCTAGAGACTCCTTGGGAAACGGTAGCTGGGATACGACAAAGAAAATTTTGGGGGGGGGGTGCTATTTTGACACTTGTCTCTCGAGTTAAGAAATTGGAGAAAACGGTTAAACAGTTGAGGACAACACGGTTGGTGGGTGATGCCCCTGCAGCGGAAGGGGATGTGGACATTCAAGATGATGTTGACATTGATGGATTATCACGTATGGCATCTGCAGCTCTTGGTCCTGATCCAACTGCTGTTCCTTCTGAGAATGTGGAAGAACGCGAAGAGGAGGAGGTTCCTCTGAGGCGTAAGAGGTCTGCTTCTCGCCGTGCCAGGACAGCATTTTCTACACCAGCCTTTGAGCAGTTTCAAGCTCATCTTTCTGCTGGTCCTTCTGTTGCTGCTGACAAGGGAAAGGCTCCTGTGCCTGATTTGGAAATCCCTGCTGAGTTTCTTGCAGAAGATGCACAAGCCAGGAAACGCTTCGAGGAAGAACAGGCTAGTGAGCGACTGGTTCAACAGTTACAGGCTGAGGATTTGGTTCAGGCAGACTTGCCAAATGTTTCTGCAGAGCGCGCAAAGGAATTAGATGATCTCATGATGCGTATGACAGAAACAGATTGGTTGAATTTGATGATGCAAGTTGGTTCAAATCCTGCATTAGCACGCGAGTTGTTGGGCGCTGATGTCAACGAGGAAAACTTTATTGAGCGTATGACTGCTATTAAGGAAAAGAAGAAGCGCGCCTTGGCAGATTTTACAATATAGAGCACTCAAGGTAAGCTGATGAAGCAATCATGAGGTCCACACAGATGATGCGACCCGTAGTTAAAAATCAATGGTGTAGCAGCTCTACGGTACAATCCCCAATGACCGCCTGTTCATGGCTATGATCTAAACAACAGCTGATTGACGAGTACGAGTTTATCTGCAGACGTCTAGAAAAGGATCGCTTGTTGAGTGCTCAGTACAACCTATTTCGACCCAAGCCTGTTATTACTGAGCCTCCTTCTAAGAGACAAAGGGTTGAACGTGCGACTTCACAGCCAGCTAGTGTTCCTGCTGCTACATCTCATACTGCTGATGATCCGGAGGATTCTGATTGTAGTGGTACTTTCTAATCTGGCTTGGTAGTGCATTTGGTTGCTTCCAGTTTCTGACTCTTACTGTTCCCCACTCCAGCAGTGTCAATGGATTCTGCTGGTTCACACCTTTGAGGAGTGGTGGTTTCACCATTTGCTGATTCTTGCTGATAGTTCTTCCCGCCCAAATGGTCTCTCCTGATTCACATACCACTTGATGTTCTGTTTGAATTCCCACATCGGACGGTTTAATGAAAAAAAACTTTTTTTTCCTTACAAGTGATGCGGACGAGCAGATTGGTATGTCACGAGTTGCTGTTGACCCTGACTCGGATGACGAAGTGCTTGCTGAGATTCTCTTTCGGGGTAAGTATATTTCTGGTGCTGGTGTTGTGGTTGTGGACAAGCTTCCTGATGATGAGATTGTTGACCCACGGGTAAAGGTTGAAACCATTCCTGAATCTGCCGCTTCTCCTCCTCGGTCTCGTCGTAAACATCTTGGGGTGAGGAGTGATGACTTCCTATAGGATAAACCTGTTGAGGACTTTTTCAGCTCTGAGAGTGAGAGTGATGATGACATGGAAACTTATATTCCTCCTCGTCCGTATGGTGCATTTCAAGATTGGGAGAGAGGATTGTTCCGTTGCCCGCTTAGTAACACTTATTATCATGTGTATTATCAGGAGAATCGACGGCAAAAGTCCTTTTTCTACTTGAAACAGTTGCTACCTTATGTTTATCGTGAGGATCTCCTTCTTTTGCGACGCCGGATGAATAGGTACTTTCGCTTAAACCCAGACGTCGATGTTGGTTTAGACCTATGGAGGGATGTGAATATGCTGTGTCACTCACTTCATTCTGATGATGTGGACGACTTTTGGCGTACGCAAGATGACTGGATTGTGTGTAGCTGGAAGCTGTATCCAAAGAGTTCTGTTCATGTTCTGGATTTGACGAATGGGAAGACTGTGTATATGTTTGTGGACAAGATCTATCCTATCCGGGCAACACTGCTGGAACGTATGTTACGCCACAGGCTCACAGTTCCACCCTCATACTGTCGGGATGTTGTTGTTGCTGGGAGTGTTATTCAGACGGTTCAAGCTGGCTTACGGGAATCCTATGAGTGTCTTGCATCTGCTCCTATGTAAGTTTGTGTCTTAGTTCGTGGTTGTTTTCAATAGTTTCATTGATATTCTTTAAAAAAAAATGTGTACTCTTAGTTAGTTTTATATTGATTTAGATACATTCTTGTGATAGTATAGTATTGTATAACTTTGGTGTTCGTGCTTGCACTGCACGACAAATGGTTCTCAGCTCACCATGGCTCACAGCCAATAAAGAGTCTGGCTCACCATTGCAAACGGCTTTGGTGTGTAACTCAAATCCGTTTGATAGCTGTAGTTAAGGGTTTGCTAAATATCTTTGGTTTCTTCTGATAAGTGCTTAATTACACATATCTTTTACCTCTAAAAATGAGCTTAAATGACCAAAAACAGACAAAAACTGCCAAATATATGTTTGTTTTGCATTTGTATTGTGCAGGAAGTGGATATCAAAACAAAAAAGACAGAAATAACCAATCCCAAAATTGACACAAAAATGAGCATGAATGAAAAAGAACTGTTGCAAATCAAGGCCCAAAGTCCAAAATGTCAAATCAGAGTAAAATACTGAAGAATCAGCTAGTCAAACCGGCAGCCGATACTGAGAATACTATTGTTATGCATTCTTAACCCATCAGATGGACGGGAAAGACCATTAGTATATATGAAGAATGTGAAGACCAAATGGGCCCATCCATCATTTCAACAGCCCATTTGTGTGCATTTGGACAAAGACTGTGAAGACTTTGTAGGCCAAATCTAGCCAAGTTACAGCCATCTCAGCCATTGTACACACAAAACCCACTTCATAACCTTATTGGGCTTGAAAAAGCCCAATAAAACCAAGCAATAAACCTTTATGGGCCCAGACACACTCAATTGGGCCCAATACAAAATCCATACCACCCCTTTCCCACAGTTTCAGCTCCACACACCTTCAAGTAATCTCCCGCTCCACCCCTCACTCTTCCACACAAACCAATGACCTATAACCCTTTCCCCCCCCCATGGCAAAAAATCACACATCCGAATCCCCATCAATGGTTGAGATCAGAACAGACACAAAGAGAAGGCTAGGATTGCTTTGAGAGTTTGTACTCTCACAGCTAACACAAGACAAGACAAAGAAAGGGCAAAGAGAGCTTGTATAAAAGAGAAGAGAGCAAGCCGAATGCAAGACACCATTTTTTTTTATGTTTTTAGCTTAATTTTAATTCAAAGTCTTTCTTTTTAATCATTTAAGTATAATTCAGTTCATGTAAAAGTTTTATGTTGTAACAATTTTCATTTTTAATAAAAGTTAAAAAGTTTGTGAAAATCACCATTGTCGAAATTTAAAGTATAATTTAAGCCTTTGTAATTCTGTTTAAATTGTGTAAACATGTGTTAAAAGTCATTAAAACTCACTTGTAATCCATCATCTTTGCCCTCTTTTACCAAAAATCAGCCAAAACTCCTTTTTTATAAATTAAGGTGGTGTTTGGTTTAACCTGAGAAAATGGTCTTATGGGGGTTTGTTTGGGTCAATTGGGTCCAAGCTCACTCAGCCAACTTTGGCTGAGTGTGTAGGCTTTATTAAGCCACCTTAATCACCTATTTTAGTTTAAAAATAAGTTTTTAGATTCCTTTTATATTCTGTCAATTTTCAATAAGCAAAAAGTGAGCTAAACCACTTAAGCTGCTTATGCAGCTTAAGCACACTTTGGTTGTGCTTATTTGACTGTTTCTAGCCAAATAAAACTCACCTTGTTGCTTGTTTTTTAATTTGACTAGGCATAAGTCAAGATGTTGTGTATGCATGTGTGTTTGTGAATCAGCCATCTTTAAGCCCAATATCAGTGCTATTTAATTAAGCCCTAAGCCCTCATCTTTTGAATATAAGCTCACTAGTCACCCCTTTAATTCTGTTTGTGGTTTATTTTGGCTAATAAGCTCTTAAGAGCTTATTTCAATAAGCTCAAATAGCCCCCTTGTTCACTGTGCATCTCCCCTGGTGCTGAGCACCATATTAAGCCCCCCTTTTCTAGCTTATTTAATATTAAGCTGTAGGTTATTATTGCTTTTTAATATAACTTATAGGTAGGCCTCTTAGGATTAGCAGCTTATTTTAGTTAGTTAGCTTATTTAGTTAGCTTAAATTAGGCTCAAAGTAGCCCTTTTTCTGTTTTCTTTTAAAACTATCTTAATAGCTTAAGTACTTTTCAGCTTATTTTAGGGCTTAATCTAGATACCTTAGCTTATATTTAGGACTCCCCTCTCCCTATTTATCTATCCCCCTAGTTTCTAGCTTATTTGTTGGCTTAAATCCCAAAAAGCCAAGTAAAATAAGCTCATAAGCTTATTAAGCCTCTGCAGCTTCAAAAAGCTACATTTCTGGCTTATTAAGTTCACTTGAGCTTATGCACCTTTTATGAAAATTGTTCCCCTTAAGCCCCTTATCAACTTTGCTTCTTTGGCTTTTTGATAATAAGCACTTAGGACCTACCTTGTAATCGGGGTCCACCTCAGGGACCAATTGTGTAATTTCCTCTTTTATAGTTACCTTTGTTAGTCCATGTCGGTTAGTATAGCCTGTTACCCCGTTAGTCATTGTGTCCTTTCACTGCTAGTACTTTTGTCTTAACAACAGTCAGGCTTTAGTTAGTTTATTTAATTTAATTAATTATAAATTAAGGTTTTAAAATTATTGAGTTTAATTATCTTTTTATAAAGACAGTAAATTTGGGATTTTTATTTTTTAGAATTGTTAACTTTTTTCTTTATTTAATTTTATTTTTTCAGAATTTTTATAAATTTTATTTTTGTCTTTCTATTTTTCTTAAGTTTAATTAGTTATTAATCTTTAAAAAATTCATAAAAAATCAAAAAATATAAAACAACATTTTTCTTTTTATAAAATATTTTTTGTTCATTTAGTGTTAGGAAAAATATAAAATCTAGTGTTGGCTTAATTGTCTTAAATCATTAGTCTTAGACCGTTTTTACGGGTGCGTTTTCCGTTTTTTTCGTTTTAAATTCAAACGCCCTCCTGTTTTAGTTCTGTTTTCTTTATTTTTTCAAAATTAAGTTAATTTGAATTTAATTTTGATTTTTAATTTAATATTTAGACATTTATTTTCTAATTTTTAGTATTTTAGGATTTCCCTATCAACTAATTTTGTTTCCCGTATGTTTTAAGATCCCCTTGTCTATATTTGTTTCCGTATGATTAAATAGTTTTATTTAATTTATGAATTTTAGTTATATCAAGTGTTTCATCATATATTCTCCATCATTCAATTTTAATCAAACAGGATTACTTTCAATTGCAGCCTCGTTGGGGACATAACGACCGGGAATATTTTACGGAATCTTTTTTAGCATTGATTACTCTCTATATATATTTTATTTCTAAGTAGGTTCTTGACTTTTTCATTTGTCAAGGGTGAAGAGTTTGGATTTGCCGTGGTATTTATATATACTATATTTGACGATGTTAATCAATTTTTGGCGCTTGTTGCCAGGGAAGGATTTGCTAAGATTGTATCGACTTGATCTGAAACTTGTGCGTATTATTAATATATCATTATTAAAATAACCCAAAAATATTTTTCTTTTCTTTTTATTTAATACATATCCATATAAAAAAAATTAAAAAAATCAAAAAATAAAAAATGTCATAAAAATTTAAAATTCACTAATTGGTAAAAATACCATATATAATATTCTCATATCTGAGGTATTATATATATGTTCCGATGATCTATTAACGTTCCCAACTCGAACAAAAAGATTTTTTAAAACTTGCCTTCTGTGTCACTTACGATATACGGCTCACCTCATTTTGATAAACAAACTATAAAGTGGGTATAAGGAGGGTTGTTCCTAGGAACTACGACCCGAAAGGAGAAATAAGCTTCGCGCTTATTTCCTTACTCCCTCCCGCCTCCACCCCCTGTGCGTTTTTCATTCTGAGAGCTAACGTTGAAGTAAGATTGATTATCAGTTTAAGTTGTACTATCTGATTTTGTCCAATGTGGAAATATGTTGTTAATAAAATTCGAAAAACCAAAAATAATCTTCTTTTTCTTCGTATCAGTTAATTCTTTCCTTATCCCTCTATCTATTTAATTCTTATGACATCATTCGATTGTCGCCTTAAAGCGATTAAAGCATGTTCGGCTTGTGGAAATTTGCACACTTCAGCCTATTGTTGTTCAAAAGAGAAACTCAAAAACAAGATTCTTGTTCCATGCCCGAATCGTTCTCAACAACACATTAAGATTGGAAAGATTTGTTTCGAATGTGGAGACCCTGTTGCATGGTCTTAATTGTCTATGAATGTGATCTTAACACGAAAGTCTTGGAGAAGCCTTTTCAAAAATTTCAAAATAAATTCCAAAGTCCATCCAATGGACAATTCAACGTTGTTAATGCTCACTCGAGAGCCAATTCGTTGTCAAACAAGACCCCAGTGGTCAATTCCTCACAAAAATCTCCACTAATCGACCAAAAGTGTTGTTTGCGAGTTTGGTGATTGCGT
Source organism: Tanacetum coccineum (assembly GCA_026074375.1). Classification (NCBI taxonomy): domain Eukaryota; kingdom Viridiplantae; phylum Streptophyta; class Magnoliopsida; order Asterales; family Asteraceae; genus Tanacetum; species Tanacetum coccineum. The sequence continues at coordinate 7,969 of BQNB010008365.1, read as the reverse complement.
TAGTTGGCATCTTTTGTCAAACAATGCACTTGTTAAGTATGTGGGAGAGGTGCTCATATTGGTGATAATTGTTCCACGAAAACTCGATTATCTCCATTCCGGAACCAACCAAAACAACTGTTGAATAAGATCCACAAGCTCGAAAAAGTGTGCAAATACCAAAAATTTTTGGTCAATGCCAAAAATGTGGTTGCAATGAATATGATGGAGTTTGTTTTATCTGTAAGATTCGGAGTGAAACACAAAATGTTTAAACTCCGTATCATCTATTAACACTCACGCATTTTCAAAACCCATCTCCACAAACCCCGACTCATCTTATGAGGATTTTGGAAACAATGTTCATTATGGTTCGATTGTTTCACCCCATGTTCGTTTATCCAATCGGAACTGGTTACAATCAAGACTTTAAATTTCTCACAAAAATCCTCAAATCTTCAAACAACAATTCTTTGTTGTAACTATTGTGGAGGTCCTCATGAGGACTTTTCAGTGTCAACCCAATGAATGAAGGACTTTTATATGGCAAAATCCTTGCTATGATTCTTATTCTTTCGGTTCTTGACTCCAATTTCAACCCAGCAATTATACCGTCTATCATCAGATCTTAAATTCTCAAAATGAGTTTTTCAATTCTCAAAATGAGCAATTCAAATCTAGATGTGAGCATCTAAATACTCAAATGACAACCTTGCATGATTTGATTGCTCAAGCTATGCAAAAGAAAGAAGAAGAGAAGCGAATTGCAGAAGAGCAAGAGGCTAAAGAGGCTATTGAAGATTCCCATTTGTGATGATGAAGACGAGGGACCTATACCAGTGCAATCCCCTGTTTTTATCACGATGGAGCCCCGTAAACTCTCTAATTATGGAGAATGAGCTCTTGACACAATTTCGGCAACGGAATTCGGACGAATTCATAAAGGTCTAGTGTTGAATCCTTTGTACCAATCCCAAGTGAGTCCAAAGGTGTTCCCAAGTGTGTGATTCAATGTGCTTTTCATGACAATTCCTCCGCCTCTTGACATTTAAAAAGATTTCAAATCTGAGGATTTCTCTGATTCTTAACGTTGATTCTACTTGACTGATGAGATTCCTTCTCTAGTTAACGATGTTCGTAGTATGTTGTGGCATCACCTCCAAATTCTGTGCCAGTTAGCTCGGAAGGTGGGAGATTGTTATTACAGAAGTTGGAAGGATTGAGGATGACATTTTTTTTAATCAGTCAGATTACCCTTCGTGAAAAAATGTTGAATGTCAATCGTTCTGGTTGCAAATCAAAGCATTAAAAGATAATCCCGTTCCATCTTCCGTTGTTGTGACCAAGTCTACCTCCACATTTCCTAACCTTTTCTTGGAGGAGACTAACACCTTTGATAATTCTTTGCCCGAATCGGAAACTTTCAGCTTTAATCTAGAAGAGATTAGTAGTGGCAGTCCCACTACTCATTCTGAGTTATCTCTTCCAGATTATAAAGCTTTCTACATTGATAACGATCATTTTAAAGAGAAGAGTAGTGGCAGTACCACTACTCATGTTGATTTTTCTCAATATGATTCGTTTATCTTTGATCTTTCGAATGATCAGTTTCCTCCTGCCGATAGGAGTGATTTTTATCATGAGGAGTTCGCCGATGAACTCGCTCAAATCATATCTCAACCAGAGTATGATTGTTTCTTTAAGGATGAGCCCGAGCTGGGCAATTTCACAATGGATGTGGTGGGAAATATTTTATCCAAACAAAAAGAACCAGAGTTATGTGCTTAATGTTTTGGCCCACCACTTTGAGTTAGGATTTATACCTTCTAGTGAATCCATTTTAGGCTTATGTTGTATGGATCTTTTTCTCCATTTCTTTTTCATTCCCGTTATTCCTCTTATCTTCTCTCCTGTGGGGATGAGACACCATATTTGATTCGGCATTTCAAAAGTATCATTCTTCTAAAAAACCGGATGTATTCTCATCGGGAGTGGAATTTTATTGAAATTCAATATTATCGTAGTCACTTAAATGAGAGTCCGATAATGATTTTAATTATCCACTTGTTTCCTTCAAAGGATACATAAATCCTTGTGATGGGTCAAGCATAGCGACCCTAAACAAGGCTTCGTGTGGGAGGCACCCAAGCTTATCATAGCTTATTCTCCATTTATAGTTGTTAGTAGTATGTAGTGGTTAATTAAGTGTTGGTTTTGTGTTGTTGTGAAAAATAGCTTATCTTTTCCATTACCCGTGTTTCCATGTTGTTGTTATTGTTTATTGTCCAGGATTGCCCGGATTGTGAAGACTCTCAGTTTTGTCATTCATCAAGAGTTTCACATCTTCAGCTTCAATTGGGAATCCGATATCCTAATCTTATCGACTAACGTTCTATCTTTTGATTTACCTCATATAACGGGCATTAGGATTAAATGTTGTAGTACCTTCAAACATCTGAGGACGATGTTTAGTTCTAGTTTGGGCGGGTATCCTTCGATTTGATTGTTTCCGCAGCATTTGTTACCACGGTAAACCCGTTTTTACACCAAAATATCCAAAAAAATGAAAAAATTCAAAAAAATTTTCCAAAAAAATAATTAAGTGTTTGTCACAGTTTTGCTTTTTCTTATTGGGTAAATAAGAATAATTTTTGACTTGATCAGGCTTATCATTCTTGTGTTGAGCTAGCTAGTTCCTTAGAGCTAAGCTTTCACGAAGCTCTATTGCTTTGAATTTTAAATAATGTGATAGATGAAGAACGAGAAATGATAGAGTTAAATATAAGTTTATGTGCCAAGCAAGATTCTTCTAAAAACTTATACGAGTAACTTGTGGTTTTCTCTCCCGTGAATTTCTAATCCACCTAATCATACGTACTCAATTTAATTCAACTAAGTCAATCGATGTTTTCAGAAAAAGCTTCAAATTTGTAACTTGAGTTTTCAAAACGAGATTTTATAGTAATTTAAAAGATAAATGCCAAAGAAGCATGAATGAAATGTGAATGCAAAAATGCATGAATATTGAAATTTTGCCAATGAAGCATGCAGTTGATATTATGGAACAAGTTAAAGATGTGTCGTGATATCCCACTCCGCTAGCAACGAGGTGGGGGTTCAAACTAAGACGTCTTTACTTCTAGGGATTTGGTGTGTCGTGATATCTCACTTGGAAGAAAGGTCTAGGTGAGGGTTCAAACTAAGACACTAATCCTTAGCCATATTAGGAATAAGGTGTTGATGTGATTTCCCACTACGCTAGCAACGGGGTGGGTTTTCAAACTGAACACCGGCGTTGGTTGTGATATCCTGCTCGTTAACCACGAGGTAGGGGTTCAATACTAAGCAACGCATTCCTAAGCTTTATGAATTATGCTTATGTTGCCAAAAAAGTTCTAAAAAGTTTAAAAATCTCGAAATTCAAGTTACGAAGTCTTAATATGTTGTTACTTTGAGTCAATGATTCATTTTGAATTATGACTATGAAAATAAAATTGGCCTATGGTTAAATTAAATGAGTACACGCATTTATGTATATCCATGTTGGGAGTTTGAAGTTCACAAGTCATAAATATGAGGGCCTTAAACATATAGACTTATATCGGGGACAATGATCTTGTTTAATTGCTTAGCTTGGAAACTGTGAAAAAAATCGAGGACGATGAAATTATCCGTCAGGACATCCGTAGATCACTCTTACGGGCCTTCTCATTCTATGATCCAGTATTAATTAAATAAGAAAAGTCAAACTTGTTAAAAAATGAGAAATCCAAATAATATTAGTTGTAGTTAATGTAAATTCAGAAAATGGTGGAAAACGGGGGCTTACGTGTTTACTTCATAACATTGCGTGAGGACACACAATACCTTAGTTTGGGGGATTTGATATGTGCTTAATTACACATATCTTTTACCTCTAAAAACGAGCTTAAATGACCAAAAACAGACAAAAACTACCAAATATATGTTTGTTTTGCATTTGTATTGTGCAGGAAGTGGATATCAACAAAAAGACAGAAAACCAAGCCAAAATGACAAAACTGAGCATGGAATGGAAAAGACTGTGCAAAATCAAGGCCAAAGTCCAAAAATGCCAAAGTCAGAGTCAATACTGAAGAATCAGCAGTCAAACCGGAGCCGGAACTGAAGAATACTATTGGATGCAATCTTAACCCATCTGATGGGCCGGGAAAGCCCAATAGTATAATTATGAAGACTGTGAAGACCAAATGGGCCCTCAATCAATTACAACAGCCCATTTGTGTGCATTTGACAAAGACTGTGAAGACTTTGAAGGCCCAATCCTAGCCCAGTTACAGCCAATCTCAGCCATTGTACACACAAAACCCAACCCACACCTTATTGGGCTTGAAAAAGCCCAATAACCAAACCAAACCTTATTGGGCCAGGACACACTCATTGGGCCAATACAAAATCCATACCACCCCTTTTCCCACCAGTTTCAGCTCCAAACCACATCTCACGTACCTATCCAAGGCTCACCCATCCCTTTTCCCCAAACCCAAATGACCCTATACCCTTTACCAGGCAAAAGCTCACAAACGTATCCCATCAATGGTTGTGATCAGACAAGACAAGAGAAGGTAGGATTGCTTTGAGAGTTTGTTACTCTCACAGCTAACCACAGAGACAAGACAAGAAAGGGCAAAGTGAGCTTGTTATAAAGGAGAGAGCAAGCTGAATGCATAGGACACATTTTTTTTATGTTTTTAGCTTATTTTAATTTCAAAGTCTTTCTTTGATTCATTTAAGTATTATTCAGTTCATGTAAATACTTTTATTGTGTGTAACAATTTTCATTTTTAATAAAAGTTAAAAAGTTTGTGAAAATCACCATTGTCGAAATTTAAAGTATAATTTAAGCCTTTGTAATTCTGTTTAAATTGTGTAAACATGTGTTAAAAGTCATTAAAACTCACTTGTAATCCATTATCTTTGCCCTCTTTTACCAAAAATCAGCCAAAACTCCTTTTTTATAAATTAAGGTGGTGTTTGGTTTAACCTGAAAATGGGTCATATGGGGTTTGTTGTGGGTCAAGCTCACTCAGCCAACTTTGGCTGAGTGTGTAGGCTTTATTAAGCCACCTTAATCACCTATTTTAGTTTAAAAATAAGTTTTTAGATTCCTTTTATATTCTGTCAATTTTCAATAAGCAAAAAGTGAGCTAAACCACTTAAGCTGCTTATGCAGCTTAAGCACACTTTGGTTGTGCTTATTTGACTGTTTCTAGCCAAATAAAACTCACCTTGTTGCTGTCCTTTTAATTTGACAGCATAAGTCAAGTGTGTGTGTATGCATGTGTGTTTGTGAAATCAGCCATCTTTAAGCCCAATAATCAGCAGCTTTAATTAAGCCCTAAGCCCTCATCTTTTGAATATAAGCTCACTAGTCACCCCTTTAATTCTGTTTGTGGTTTATTTTGGCTAAAAAGCTCTTAAGAGCTTATTTCAATAAGTCAACACCCCCCCCACCCATTGGTACTGGTTGCACCTCCCTTGGCGCTGAGCCCTATCTAAGCCCCCCTTTTCTAGCTTATTTAATATTAAGCTGTAGGTTATAATATATTGCTTTTTAATATAACTTTAGGTAGGCCTCTTAGGATTGCCAGCTTATTTTAGTTATTAGATTAATTTAGGTAGCTTAATTAGGCTCAAGTAGCCCTTTTTGTTTTCTTTTAAAAACTATCTTAATAGACTTAAGTACTTTTCAGTTATTTTAAGGGCTTAATTAGATACCTTAGCTTATATTAGGGACTCCCCCTCTCCCTATTTTATCTATCACCCTAGTTTCTAGCTTAATTGTTGGCTTAAATCCCTAAAAGCCAGTAGAATAAGTATAAGCTTATTAAGCTTCTGCTGCTTCAAAAAAGATACATTTTTGGCTTATTAAGTTCCACTTGACGCTTATGCAACACTTTTTGAAAATGTTCTCCTAAGTCCCCTTTACAACTTTGCTTCTTTTGCTTTTTGATAATAAGCACTTTGGACCCACCTTGCATATCGGGGTCCTTCTCAGGGACCATTTGTGTAATTTCCTCTTTTATAGTTACCTTTGTTAGTCCCTGTGGTTAGTTAGCCTGTTACCCCGTTAGTCCTTGTGTCCTTTCACTGTTAGTCCTTTTGTCTTAACAACAGTTAGCTTTAGTTAGTTTATTTAATTTAATTAATATAAATTAGGTTTAAATTAATGAATTATGCCTCTTCTCCTCCTCGGTCTCGTCGTAAACACCGTGGGGTGAGAAGTGATGACTTTTTATGGGATAAACCAGTTGAAGATTTTTTCAGTTCTGAGAGTGAGAGTGATGATGACATGGACAATTATATTCCCCCTATTCCGTATGGTGCATTTAAAGATTGGGAGATTGTGCGTTGCCCGCTTAGTGCCACTTATTATCATGTATATTATCAGGAGAACCGACGGCAAAAGTCCTTTATCTACTTGAAACAGTTGCTACCTCATGTCTATCGTGAGGATCTCCTTCTTTTGCGTCGACGGATGAATCGGTACTTTCGGCTAAACCCAGATGTAGATGTTGGATTAGATCTCTGGAGGGATGTAAATCTGTTGTGTCAATCACTTCATTCTGATGATGTGGAAGACTTTTGGCGAACACAAGATGAATGGATTGTGAGCAGCTGGCAGTTGTATCCTAAGAGTTCTGTTCATGTCCTGGATTTGACGAATGGGAAGACTGTGTATATGTTCGTGGACAAGGTCTATCCTATCCGGGCAACTCTGCTTGAACGTATGTTACGCCACCGGCTCACAGTTCCACCCTCGTATTGTCGGGATGTTGTTGTTGCTGGCAATATAATTCAGACGGTCCAGGATGGTTTAAGGCAAGCATATGAGTGTCTTGCATCTGCCCCTATGTAAGTTGTCTCTATGTTTCTGTTTGTAGTTATTTCAATAGATTAGTTAGTTTATTAAAAAAAAAGCTAAGTTATTTTTTTTTTGCAATTAACATCCTTAGATTTAAATACATTCCTGTAATAGTATAGTAAAACTTTAGTGTTGCATAAGTTTGGTGTTAGTGCTTGCACTGCACGACAAATGGTTTTCAGCTCACCATGGCTAACAGCCAAGAAAGAGTCTGGCTCACCATTGCAAACGGCTTTGGTGTGTAACTCAAATCCGTTGATAGCTGTAAGGGTTTGCTAAAAATCCTATGGCCTTCACTCACCATGTTCTTGTAACAAAGAGTGGCTAGTCCAAGAGGGTACGGCTCTTGGTAAAGACTTTCTCAAATCCGTTGATAGTTGACAATTTACTAAAAATTGTATGGTTATCGACTCACCATATTACTCTGTGTATGAAGAGTTGGCTAGTCCTGAGCAAACGGCTACAGGTAAAGACATGTCAAATCCGTTGCATGGCTGTGACAGTTTGCCAAAAACTGTTAGGGTATTCCAATTCACCCTTGATTCAAGTTCTGAGAAATTGGACTGGTTTTTGCTACACCAGGGTGTTTGTTTTCACCAAAGTATCATCTAGCCCAAGAGTGAGTAGCTACTTGGTAAAGGCTTATCAAATCTACTTATGTTGCTGCAAAGACTGGAAGATGCTGTTCTTTGATGTTGCTACTTCATTTGATTCTGCTTTCATGTTGTTTCATTTGATGCTGCTATTTTCAATGTTGCTGATACAGTTTCTGCTGCTGCTGGTTCACCTTGTATCTGCTGGTATTTGTTTCTGCTTCTACTCAATCCTCTTGCTTCGAGAAGATCTATCTAGAAACTTGGAATTAACTGAGTCAAAACCAAGTTTAGGGGAGGATTGTTGGGAATTATTAAAAAAGACCAAGTGTCGTTTCTGCTGTTAGAGATGTTCGTTTCTGCTGATAGCACTAAGTGGTTTCTGCTGGCAGTTCAAGTAGCATTCCTGCTGATTGATATTTGCTAAATTGTATATTAATTTACCCGGGATTTTGCCTAATAAAAGCCAATAAAAATGTCAAAAGAATAGAAA
>BQNB010008364.1:5643-90212 GCA_026074375.1 Tanacetum coccineum | reverse complement strand
AAATTATTATTTTTGAACCTTGTCATCTTTGTTCCTTGACTTTGGCCGAACCCGCGTTAAACGTTTACGTTTTTATTTAATGATGTACAAGTTTACATTTTAATTAAAATGGTCTACAAATGAAATACAAGAAAATAAAATTTATAAAAATTTTGCATGCCATCTTTTCCCCCTAGCCTCTAGCTGCTGGCTATGGGCTCTTCCCACACTCAATCCATTTTAATTTTCAAGACAATGATTATGTCTTACTTGTGACTTCCAAGATTATAAGTCTTACACACACAAATGATAAACACTTAGTCTAAACATTTGGTTTTCCTTCTCCCTTTTGTTCTCTCTAACCAGCAGGGTCGTCTCATTGATTTTGGTGGCCCTGTGCCAAGATTATACGGAGGGCCCCTTAAATACAAAAAATAAAGATAAAAATAAAAATATCCATGGATGATACGTAAAAAGTATTACTAATATTCCTTAAAAATGAAACAAGGATACTAAAAGAAACGTTTAACCGAGTTATAAGAATCAAAATGAACTATTTAAATAGTGCGATTCTTCTAGCATTCTTAGAAGCAAAGTTGTTGATAAGATCATCATAGTTGACACTCTCTAATATGTCATTCTAAATAGCTATCAATGCTAATCCATTTAGCCTTTCTTGTGACATTGTTGACCGCAAGTATGACTTTAACAATTTCAACTTTGAGAAGCTTCTTTCTGCAGATGCCACTGTTACAGGAATAGTAAGCAATACTCGATATGCAATTATTGCATTAGGATAACAATCATCTTGTTTCAAAAAATTTAAGACATCAAGAGGCCTCATATTTTTGTTTGGCAAGTAATTATTAAACGACCTTAACTCCACATAAAGTTCATTTGCACTTATATCGGATTGATCACCATTCTTGAGTGCGGCCTCAAGACGACTACAACACGACTTAAGACGGTCATCATCGTAGAGATTCAACTTGTCACAAGTAAATAAGAAACCAAATATATCCTCATACTCTTGATATTGTTTGAATATTCTTGTAAGAGAAGCTATTGCCTGATCAATAATGTAGAAAAACTAATTGACCTTAAATGATTCCTCGACCGATAATATAACATCTTGTTTAACATGATCCTCATAAAATTGTCTCTTTCTAAGAATAACGCGCTTCTGAATGAACAATGGATCGATATCAATTTTGATGGCAATTTTCATGGCAACATCAACCGCGTTAGAAAACCCAGTCACTCTAAACTCCTTGAAGAAAGATATTAGATTTTGTACTTCTGTCATAGCAACATTGATTAGCATATCATCAGATTGTAAATTTTTGCTCACTAAGTTTACCTTGTGTAAGATGTCAAACCAAATTACTATTGCTACTATGAACTCAAAATCACCAAGCTCATTTGTTGCTAGAAATTTTGCTTGACATTGGATTACAGAATCATTATCTCTCTCTGAAACTTGAATTAAGGATTCTCGTATATCTGAAAGTTAAAATCTGATGGCTTTGATACTCTCAATACGACTCTCCCAACGAGTCATGGACAATGACTTAAGAGTCAACCCTTTCACATTATCTTTCATAATGTGCCACCTTTTAGAAGAATTAGTAAATATTGTGTAAATGTGTTGTATGATTGCAAAAAAATCTTTAGCTTTAGTACAAGTGCTAGCCATGTCACATAATGTAAGATTAAGGCTATGATAAACACATGGAATATAAAATGCTCTTGGATTTATATCTAAAAATTTATTTTGTACTCTATGATGTTTCCCTTCATATTTGATCCATTATCATAGCCTTGACCACACGCATCATCGATATCAAGATTAAGAGCCTGTTGGGTTTGTGCTCAAGTCATACGAATATTTATACGGCTAGAAATACGTGAGCTTACGGGGTCACACATGTTATACATTTAGGTATCATTCTATTAATGTGAATAATAATATAATTGTATATTTATTATTTATATTAATATATGATTTGACGAATAAACACTAACGGTCGTTTATTAGTTAATTAATTGTAACTAACTAATAAGACTAATTAATTAATGGGTAATTAAATGTAATTAACCATAAATAATTAGAAAAGTCAAAAAGTCAACCCCAAGAGGTGTTTGGCTTATGTTCGACCGGCCATAAGGACCCAAGGGGGTTGGATTGGGCTTTGAGCTATCTTTTCCTACAAGGAATGTAATTTAGGTAAACCTTAAATCTATCCCTATATAAGGAGGATCCTAGAGCTTATTATTCTTAATCCCTTGTCTCTCTCCTCTCTTGTTCGATTGCAACAAACAACCCTTAGGGTTATTTTTTTATGTTTTTTTTCTAGTTTTCGATGATAGTTGGTGTTTTAATATTTGTTGTCCAAGAATCCTAGCACGGTGATACTGCTGGACTGTAGTGGTAATGAACTGATTGTGGAGGGTTACTTACTTTAGTAACAGAATAGTTTAGGTAAAGCCACGGTTATTACAACACGTGCGATACTTCAAATACTCGTTCGTCACTAAGGCTTATTGCTAATGGTATGTTTCTTTATTTATGTTTTATGTGTTGTTTATATATTCTATATGAATAGATCTGATACGTAGCTCGTAGAATATTAATTGTAATATTATTTGTTATTAGATAACAATATCCAATAGTGGTATAAGATCCAAGTTATATAGCGTAGTAATTACATAAAAAACATAAATATATGTAAAACATGCGCCCCATATGTGTTTATTTGTTCCTTTTATGTAAAGTTTATTAAGAAATTATTTAGTGAAATAATATTGCTTTAATTGGTCACATAAGTAAGGAGATAATATATATGGATATATTTTACATATTATATAAAATCTATTGCCTATATATGTGTAATTATTACTGTTTATGTGAAAATTTATTTTAGGAAATTATTTATAGAAATAATCTTGCTTAAAATTGGTCACATCTTCTAAAATGTTTAAAAATTGTTTTATTTACGTTTTAGATTTGCTATATATATTTGCTGCTTATTTATCTTGGTTAATAAATTGTCAACCATGGATTACGTGCATGTAACCCATGGTTTAGTAAGCTTAAATATTTATATGCATGAGAATCTGTTATGTGAATTATTTAATTGCAATATTCGGGAAGACCCTTTGTTGAATTAACTGCATAACTAATTCTAGTTTAGTATGATTAATTTTGGTTAATATGTTTTGCATGTTTTATATTTGCGACGTTTTATAATTATGCAAAAACTCATTTCTCAATTAATATAGAACCTAGAACATACATGAGATTTTTATTGTTGTAATAATGATACATACACTTTGCCAAACCATGACCCCCCCCTTTATACGTAAATTTTGTAATTTTCTTGCAAAACGTTTTATAACATAGGGGTTTAGTGGTTTCCGTAAGGGAACCCGCGACGGAACATGCAACAATGCATAATATTTACATAAATGGTTCTAACAGTATTTTAAGTATGTCGTTAATCGTTACTAGAGTTTGATTATTTCCCATGGAGAATTAACCTTGTCCGTAGTAAGATTTCTTATACTTAGAAATATTATAAATAAATGGCAACCCTAATTTTATAAATGACATGAAAAATTATAAAATTGAGGATTTAATAGAGAAGATATTGAAAACACACCAAATGGAAAGGTTTTAAAATTAACTAGTGTCATAAGGTTGTATGCATGCTTCCTTATACACAAATTTTGGTAACACTGTTTTATCAATTTATACCCTTAAAAATTAAGTCAGTTGCCATCCAAGTATGAAATCTATTGAGTTTTGTTCTCTACTCTAAGCAAAAGTCTTAGGTGAATATCAACCCAAGGTAATTTATAACAATTGTAGAAGTCACGGTCTGTCTGAGACTGTAACATTATAGATTTTGTATTGGACGACTTATATCGAGTATGGTTGGTCAGACCTTCGACCCGAGGTCAAAGATGGGGTAAAACATGGTACTAGACACTATAATTCTGGATTATATTATCTAGTGCCCCATAATGGCTAAGAGTTGCATATATTGGCAATTATCTCACGTATATTACCTTTTGGGTTATACCATTTCTACTAGATCAACGCATAAATCGTATTAATCGTTCTAAGTTGGATCTTAGACGTAACTAAAATTAATTGGTTTATTTTTGCAATAAACATGGGTAGTTACTTTTATAAGAGACAATTATCAAAAATACTAATATTTTCTGAACTTTTGATTGTTTTGTAGATGGCTGTTGCTGCCCAAAACATAAACAATACGACTATTAGGTCGATTCTCTTGGCGGAGAAACTTACTTGTTCAAATTTCACAAAATGGTATCGCAATCCTAGGATTGTTCTCAGACATGAGAAAAAGATAAAGTTTATGGAACAACCCATTGGACTCGCTAGTGATCCTGAAACTTCTGATCCTAACACTATTGACAAGTACTATGAGTTGGTTAATCTTGAGCAGGAAGTTGCATGTCTTATGTTATCAAGTATGTCTTCAGACCTATAGAGGACTTTGGATAAATACAATGCATATGACATGATGAAAAAACTAAAAACTATGTTCGAAGAGCAGGCTAAATAGGAACTGTTTGAAACAGTTAAAGCATTCCATACTTGCAAACAGGAAGAAGGTCAGCCAGTAAGCTCTTATCTCTTGAAGTTGAAAATATACTTGGACATGTTAGAACGCCTAGGCTATGCAATGCCCAATGAACTTGGCGTGAGTCTTATTTTAAATTCTCTCAACAAACAATATGATCAGTTTGTTCAAAACTATAACATGCATAACATAGGGAAGACGCTAGCTGAGTTACATGCTATGCTAAAACTCCATGAGAAAGGTATTCCAAAGAAGGCTAAAACCCCCGCTGTGTTAGCTATACGTGAGGGTAATATCCAGAAGGACAAAAAGAAGAAACCGCAAGGGGCAAAGGGTAAAGCCAAGGGAAAGAATAAGCTTGCTTATGCTCCCAAGACCAAGATCCCACCGCCGCCTAAGAGAGACAATCCGACAAAGGACTCTATCTACCACAACTGCAAGGAGGTTGGTCACTAAAGGAGGAATTGTCCGTCCTGCCATGCTGAGTTGAAGAAGAGAAAGAATGCTAGTGTGGCTAGTACTTCAGGTATCTTCACTATAAAACTCTATGTTCTTCCTAATAAGACTTGGGTGTATGATACAGGTTATGGAACTCATATCTGTATTACTTCTCAAGGACTTGGAGAAATTAGGAAGTTGAAACGTAGAGATTTAAGCATGTACATGGGAAATGGAATGCGTGCAATCTTTGAAGCTATCAGAAGTTTTGATTTAAGACAACTGTCATTTCGCACCTACTATTACTAGGGGTGTTGTTTTAATTTCTCATTTGGTTAATAATGGTTATATTCATACATTTACGAATTACGGTATTTCTGTTTCAAAAGATAATGTGTTTTATTTTAATGCAATTCCATGTGATGGTATTTATGAAATAGACATGCATAATCTTTATCCAAATGTTAGTTCTAATTATAATGTTAGCAATAAAAGAGCCAAACATGGGTTGGACCTTAGTATCTAGTCATTGTGTCGTCTTGGACATATAAAACAAGAAACGCATGACATGCTTTAGCATGGATGGGCCTCCTAGCAACCCACTCATGATATGTCACATGAAATGCAAATCTTGATATCTAGGAAGATATGCACAAGCCTTTTTCACATCAAGTAAAGAGCAAGGATTTGTTAGGACTTAACACACTGAGTATGTGGTCCCATTCAAAACTGTTGTCAAGAGAGGGTGCTAATTACCTCATCCCCTTACAAATATTTCAAGCCGTTATGGTTTTGTTACTTGATGAAACTTAACATAGGTTTTTGAAACTTTAAGGTCTTTCATAATGAAGTTGAAAATCAACTCGGTAAAAAGATAAAGGCTATTTGATCCGATCAGAGAGGGAATACCCAGTCCTGAGATTGTGTAATCGTATGAAAATGTGGTATCGGGTATCTCACTAACCTCTACCTTATACACCACAACATAAACCGGGGTGTCTGAGAGAAGAATCGACTTTACTGAAATGTTGAATCCAGAGGAATCCCAACAACTCTACCCAAATCTTTTGGGATATGCTCTCAAGACTGCTGCTCGCATTCTCAATTTGGTTCTAACCAAGAAGGTTGATAGGACGCCTTATAAAATATGGCACGAGAAAGCTCCCAAGTTGTCCTATTTAAGGGTTTGGGGTGTAAGGCACTCGTGAAATGAACACACCTTACAAACTTGAGTCCTCCGACTCCATAAGTGTAATCATTATTAGGTTACCTAAGAAACGATGGGTTACTACTTTTACTATCTGCTTGAAAACAAGATCTTTGTTTCTCGAAACGCTGAGTTCTTTGAAAATAGTTTGATGGTACAAGAAGTGAGTGGGAGTCACGTAATTCTAAAAATAAGTGGGAGTGATAAAGGGCTTGAAATAATTCAAGAGGATGATACACAACCTTCTAAAAATACTAACAAAGAACATAATGAGAGTCACAAAATGACCTAATCGAGGTCGAGCCCCAAAAGGTTGAGTTCCTATTCGTAATCCACAAGGATACCTCAGTACAAGATAGATATGGATACATTTATATTGGGATATGGAATTAGGATTTTTGATGAACCCCTAATTATAAAGGAATGTAATTAGCAGATCCTAAATCTGACAGAGATGCTTGAAGCTATGATACGAAATGCAAGCCATGGAAGAGATGACCAAGTCGTATTGGTTGATCTTCCCATGTAATGGACAACTGTTGGAATGCAAATGCTCTTCCAAGAAAAGAACTTACATGGGATGGCAATGTACGCACGTTAAAGCCTTCATGTGGCAAAATGCTTTACCCATATCCCAACCCTATGAGTAGATTATGGAGGGAAATTTCTCCCCACCCCCTCCTATTGTAGACCTTAGAGCTAAAGATTATTTTAGCCATCGTCGCGTTTTAGACTATGAGATTTTGGACAAATGGATCAAAAACTCCTTTCTGAATGGTCACACTAAGCGAGCATGTCTACTATGGCGCCAACCGAAGGTTTGTGGATCCAAAACATCCCAACAAGGTATGCAAACTTCAACTTTCCATTTATGGATTGAAGCAAGCATCTAAAAGTTGGAATAAAAGGTTTCATGAGGAAATCAAAAAGATTGGTTTTTCTCAAAATGTTGATGAGCCATGTGTATATCGTCAAGCTAAGTCGGATAATATTACATTCCAAGTCTTGTAGTCGATGACATATACACATATATGGGAAATAGCGTTACAATGCTACAAGAAGTTAAATCTTGGCTTTGTAAGTGTTTTTCTATGAAAACTTAGAAAGCAGGATATATCATTGGAATCAAGATCATACTTGATAGATCTAAGCGGTTGATTGCTCTTAGTCAAAGTGCTTATCTAGAAAAAAATTCTAAAGAAATTTAGAATGGAAAACTCCAAGAAGAGGTATACTCTAATGATGGAAAAGGTTGACTATAGAAAGTCGCAAGGTGCTAAAACACCTACTAAGATACAACGTATGCAAAGAGTTCCTTATGATTTAGCCATAGGTTCAATCATGTATGTGTTAGATGCACTAGACTTGATGTTGCCTTTGTGTAAAACCTGTGTAGTCATTTTTCAGCTATATCTAGTAATTCACTAGACTGTTATGAAAACTATTCTTGAGTATTTGAGGAATACTAAAGATATGGTTCTTGTGTATAGGGCTAAACTTGAAGATGAGCTGATGCAAGTTTTCAAACTGATAAGGACGATACAAAATCTCAAACAGAATATGTGTTCGTACTTAATGGTGGAGCCGTGGACTAGAAGAGTGCCAAGCAAAGCACTAATGCTATGTCTTCTATAGAAGCTGAGTACATTGCTGCTTCTAAACCATTAATGGAAGCAGTTTGGATGAGGAAATTTATTAATGGACTTGGAGGTGTCATGCCATCGAATAAAAGGCCTATGAAGATGTTATGTGACAATGAGCCAGCATTAGCTTTCGCTAGTTATCCTAAAATATCACTACATTCGTGAAGTAATTCAAGAAGGTGAAAATTTTCCTCTACGAAATTCACACAGAGACAACGAAACTTATCGGTTTACAAAACCAATAACACTAAATAAGCATTTGAACATCCATAGGGCGATTAGAAAATGTTCCTGCTATTACTATCTGTAAATCTGTGATGCATTAAGTTAGTTATTTAGTCAATGGGATTGTGTAAACGATTGTTATGTTCTAGGTTATGAAGAATTAATTATATTGGGTATCTTGTTTTTTCATTTTTTTATAATGATTGTGTCCTATATATGCATGTTTATATCCATGAATGAATTAGTACCGCAGTTCTAAAGCTATTCCATTACAAGTAACGATTATGGAATATTGATGAGACTAGGTAAATGTGAGTGTCTGTTGTATTCCAAGAATACGTAAAATGATACTGCCAGCTTCCCGCATGATATTCAATGATGAATATTGGATCCTCGTCGGGTGATATCACTTATATTGGATCAAGCGTCATTTGGGTGCATTACAACACATGGTAAAATTTTGTTAATCCTTAAACTTGAGATGCAAGCAGTTTTGCATGTATAGAAGCATTCCTTGACAATAATCCTACCGCAACAGTAAAATGTAGTTCTAAAAGGGCTATTTTCAGAAGTGTTTTGAATATATGACGACACAATTTGTATTTAAAAAAGAATTTATTTCCTCCACTTGAGTAAGGAGATAGAATTACTATACTAGGCCCCTCCGCTGGTTGATCGATTTTTACGTGGTATATGAAATTATTACATTAGGATAACAATCATCTTGTTTCAAAAAATTTAAGACATCAAGAGGCCTCATATTTTTGTTTGGCAAGTAATTATTAAGCGACCTTAACTCCACCTAAAGTTCATTTGCACTTATATCGGATTGATCACCATTCTTGAGTGCGGCCTCAAGACGACTACAACACGACTTAAGACGGTCATCATCGTAGAGATTCAACTTGTCACAAGTAAATAAGAAACCAAATATATCCTCATACTCTTGATATTGTTCAAATCTTGTTGTAAGAGAAGTGATTGCCTGATCAATAATGTAGAAGAAATAATTGATCTTAAATGATTCCTCGGCCGATAATCTAACATCTTGTTCTATAGGATCCTCATCAAATTGTCTCTTTCTACGAATAACGCGCTTCTGAATGAACAATGGATTGATATCCATTTCGATGGCAATTTTCTTAGCAACATCAACCGCGTTAGAAAACCCGATGACTCTAAACTCCTTGAAGAAAGATATTAGATCTTGCACTTCTGTCATAGCAACATTGATTAGCATATCATCAGATTGTAAGTTTTTGCTCACTAAGTTTACCTTGTGTAAGATGTCAAACCAAATTACTACTGCTACTATAAACTCAAAATCACCAAGCTCATTTATTGCTAGAGATTTTGCTTGACTTTGGATTACAGAATCGTTATCTCTCTCTAAAACTTGAATTAAGGCTTCACGTATATCCGAAAGTTGAAATCTGATGGCTTTGACACTCTCAACACGACTCTCCCAATGAGTCATAGATAATGACTTAAGAGTCAACCCTTTCACATTATCTTTTAGAATATGCCACCTCTTAGAAGAATGAGCAAATATTGTGTAAATGCGTTGTATGATTGCAAAAAAATCTTTGCCTTTAGTACAAGTGCTAGCCATGTCACATAATGTAAGATTAAGGCTATGACAACCACACGGAGTATAAAATGCTCTTGGATTTATATCTAAAAATTTCTTTTGTACTCCACGATGTTTCCCTTTCATATTTGATCCATTATCATAGCCTTGACCACGCACATCATCGATATCAAGATCAAGAGCCTTCAACTCAGTTTGTGTAACATCAAATAATCCTTGACCAGTGGTATCATTAACATTTAGAAAACCTAAAAAGGATTCCTCAACACTAACACACGTGGACGAGACATTCACATATCTTAATATCAAAGACATTTGTTCTTGGTGACTAATATCAGGTGTACAATCCAATATCACAGAGAAATATTTTGCTTGCTTTATTTTCTTAATAATTGCCGACCTAATTTCATGTGCAAGTAATTGTATCAACTCATTTTGGATGCTATGACCTAGATAATGAAAATGAACCTCTTCACTCGTGATTCGTCGCACATGCTCCTTGATAAACGGGTCAAACACTTCCAACATTTCAATCAAACCTAAAAAATTGCCATTGTTGTTTTGATGCAACCTCTCATTTGAACCGCGAAATGCTAGATTATGTTTGGCAAGAAATTTCACAATGCATATAACTCTAAAGATAACATTTTTCCAATGATCTATCTCCTTCTCAAATTGCTTTTGCTCCACTTTATCAATTGTTTCATTCTTTTTCAGTCTTCGACGCATTTCAAACCATGTAGCCATATTATTTATATGTTCAAAGCTAACTTCATGTTCTTTTAGTCTAGTACCTAGATGTTGCCAGTCTCCAAAACCCTCATTACCAAGATGACTTTTTGCAATCCCTTTTCTATGTATTTTGCAACAAAAACAAAAAACTTTGTCAAGCTCTTTTGAATATACCAACCATTCTCTATCACACCTCTCATTATTTGGTAAAATTCTAGTATAAAAAGTAGATGAAAATCGTCTTAAATTTTTGTCTTTAGGACCTTTCTCGATAGACTTATCTCTTTTAGGACCCTCCGCCACTAAAACTTTAATCATGTCAGAAGTAAGACTATCCCAGTTTTTTGGATCGAATATATCAATATTAACACTAGCATCACGTTCCTCAACCTTATCATGCTCATGATCATTAACACGAACATTAACATCATCAACATCGTCAACTTCATCAACATCATCATTATAATTAATATTATCAGCCTCCATATTTTCGACGTTTATATCGTCGGCACTCTCATCAGTACTACTATCACTGTCGCTATTGTTAGTGTCAACATTTAGATTCTCGCTTGCAACATCCGACTTTATTTTAACGTATCTATGCATAGACCCAAATTCTTTCTTTTTTGACTCATCAATTTTTCTTTTCTTTAAACGCTTTGAATGTCCAGATGCGTGTTTTCTCAACCCAGGTGGCATGATTTCTAAAACACATCGAAACAATAAAAATATCTAATTAGTACTACGGGGCTTAAACATAAAACCTAAAATTACATACTTTGTGCTAGATCAAAAGAGTAAATAACCAAGTTTACTAATAAGTATCTAAACAATTAATAATTAAAGTTTTAAACATAAAAAGATGTAATCTAAAAAAGTAGAAAGCAAAAAATTATAACTAAAAGTCAAAAATAATAAGTTGTGAAAACTGAAACATTACCTGATGGAGTGTTCGATTGATGGAAAAAGTATTAACAATCTAAAATAATGGGATGATATATAGGATCTATACTCAAAGTCTAAAAAGTATCGCCGCAACTCGTCGTTTCCTCCAAAGTCGAATGAGCAGTTTTATCTAATGAGACAAATGTGTACTTTTTATGTATATATATTATTCAATATTGGGCCTCACCGACTCATTACTGGCCTGCTCCATCTTTTGTACCGACTAAGGCTGTGCGGAGTAAGGGTGAAACTCGCCGTTCACACAACCACTCACCATTTATTCTTTATTCCGGCTACCCAAAGTAGCGCGTGACTTGGGTCTTCAAAGGTGAGCCACTCACCGGTGGTGAGTGTTAACAAAGTGGACCCATTTTTTTTAAATTTAATTTAGTTGGTTTGTAAGCGTGTGTGGGTATATAGTGGGGTATATTTTATATAAAGTGGGTATTTTAATGAAATGTGAGTTTAGTTGAAAGGTGAGTTGTTATTACGGTTGAAAGGTGAGTGGTAAAGTTGAAGAGAGAAAGCTGACGTGGCGCTGAGGTGTAAGGTGAGTGGGTGTTTCTTACTCCATCCAACCTAATATTGTACAGGGACAATGATTAAATAAATACATATATATAATGTCTCCAACTTTTTTGGTGGCCCTACTTGGGTGGTGGCCCTGTGCCAATGTGCCTATTGCACATGCAAATCGCCGGCACTGTGTCTGATTACAACAAAATCATACATATGCAAAAAAAACTATAATCCTAAAAAAAACCCTAAAATATGAATATATCAAAAATAATGTAATTAATATTGATAAACTTACAAAACGATTTAAGTTTGAATCAACACTTGCAATTTTTCGATATTCTTCGGCAACACCCATGTTTAATCGTGCATAACTAAATCTGTAAAAATATATAAAAAAAGGTTTTACCATTTTGAAGAGCCATAAGAATTAGTATTAGATATTTAGATGAGAAAATGAAGTGATCTAAACAAATGTATGAATACCTGATAATCTTATATGTGTATTGCGGAAGATTTCAGTGTATATGCTTGAATTTAAGAGAGAGAGCCGGATAAATAAGAAGAATAAATCGTATTGTTGGTATACATTTTAGAGAAGCATGGGCCTTAGAAGCAGCCCATATGAAACACTATTAGTCCATTGTCAAAACGACCGTGTTTTATACGATAAATGAATATATTTATAATTAGAAAAATTCAAAACAAACCCTTAAATTATGTAACAAGTTACAACAAGTAACTTAAACTTTTACTTTTTACTAAAAAGAAATAATGAAAATTTAAAATTTGTAGCAATTTTTTTTATATATGCAAGATCTTTTGTATGTTTTTCCTTAAGTTTTGAATTTAGATAACCAAAACTTAAAAGTTGTCAAGTAATTGTGTAATTTACTAAAAAAATGTTACACGAAATGTAAATATGGACTAATAATCATAATCTAAAAAAGGTTGTGTTCCACAAAACTTAAGACACGCCCATAACACAGGACACCACACAACTCCACTCAAAAAGGAAGATGTAACCACAAACAAACGACACACAAACACCCAAAATAAAAATCCCAAATAACGATCACAGGAGCAACGAATAAAACAAATATCAGATCCAAAATAGCTCCGACGCAACACGCGAGAGCCTAATTACTCGTTTATTATATCATTTATGTAGCTTTCTATATCTATGTGTTATATCAGAAATTAGAGCAAATTGGGCCAAATGTTGGGTCAAAAATTGTTGGTCAAAACGTTTAGCATGGGCCTACCACGTTTCTCTTTTCTCTTTTCTTTTGGCTGTTTGGTTCGATTCTTAATAGAGAATCTCTTTTATTGAATTTCTTCTATAATGTAGAACAAGCGGGATAGCGGCTCGCGCGTTGCGGCGGGCGTGTTTTCCCAAGTGTATTTATCGTGTGTTTTAACTTTGGTTGAAAAAGAAAAGTTTCGGTTGCTTTGATAATTTCTTTTTCTTTTAATACCTGCGGCAGATGGCGTGGATCTTTGTCGCTGACTCCGTTTAACACTTCATTGCAGTCTCGAACAAAGCCGTTGGCTTCTGGGCTGAAGCATGTGATAGACACAGTTGTTGTCCAGTCATTGATGATCGCCCTGAAACAACAACTAACATGGTGTTGAACATTCCCCTCCTAGTATAGATTTTAGTTAAAAGTTGTGAGCTTTTACCCGTAGTTTGGGACAGGTTGTGGACCATGGTCTCGACATTGTGGCGCGGAGGATTCATTGTGTGTAGATCTACTTTTTGCTGCAACGGCCCAGAACATTATCCTGGTAATACCATTGGTTTGCTTGATGATTTGAATAATTCACAGCAGGCTTCTGCGGTCGTTGTAATAAAAAGACTTTTTATGCAAAAAGATGTTTATTTTTATCTATGGATGCAATGTTGAAAGGCTATTATACCTGCTAGTGTTGTGGATTAACGTTGATAAGCGACTCTAAGGAATATCGATTTCTTGCCTATTCTTCTTCGTCGGTAGTGGAGCGCTGCCTTTGTATTTGAAGGGTTGGTGCAATGTTAATGAATTCTCCATAGTTGCATTACAATGTGAATTTAGTCTCCATAATGCACACTACTTTTTTTCGAATAGGATCATCTTAACCTTTGGTCTTTGGCTTTAGGATCTGTTGATCATATTTTCTGCCGATGTTCCTTACAATTTAAGTAATCAATTATGTAATGAACATAATGCAGATAGTGGCACTAAGGTTTTGGTTTGTGTCATATGTAACATCAATATGTGATAAATATAGATGAAAGTATCATTATTATTTATGCATCAAAGAATAATATGAACCTATGCAATTTTTATGTTGCTTAAACAATCTTTATATACTATATTTTTAGTGGTGTTGGGTGTCGCATTTGTGTGGTCTTTAATAAGAATTTTTAGCCCTTGGGGAGGAATCAGCACCGAGGTAACAACACTTATGATATTCAGGTCAGGCCTGCAAATGAATCGTTTGAACAATCTTCTAATTTTCCCAAAAATAGCCACTCACAATGCCGTCATTTGCACGTACATTTTCCCAAATGGGCGTATTCCAACGGTGGCGTTGCATAAAAGTAATTCGTATATGATATTATTACAACACGGCTGGCTAACCAATGTTTTTGGAAGCTCCAAAAGATAAAAAAAGAGTTTTCTAACCATTGGATGTACTCTGAGGATGTCCCACACCGATCGAGATGTTGACCTGAGAGTTGCGCGGTGCAAACCTGTCGTCCACGTTCAAGATCATTAAAAAATAGTCTGCAAAACCGTTTAGGTTGAATAAATTATCCAGTAAATAATATTGTGATTGATAAGTAAGCAAACGTTTAGGATCACATTTTTTGTCGTCCGACCTCGGTATTGTTCCAGTTGTACAGGTGTCCCTTACATTAACATACATAGTGCGTCAAATGAAATCAGCGTTCCATATATACGAAAGTAAAAAATACGGAAAATAAACATCAATTTATAGAATAACGTCACATTATTCTTAACTACCGGGATGGTATTATCGCAAGCTTTTCCATCTGAGTGATGGTTGACGAACAGTGGAGCGAAGGCGAGGCTGATGCGTATTTGATGTTGCTAGAAATAAACAAAATCCGAAATATTGATGTTATTCAAATGTAACCCGACATATTTGCCATCTATGGTAAACATATATTTTGCTGGTTTATTACGTACACAGTTCAGTTCACGTTGTTTTATTACCTTTGTTGGTATCAGATATGGCTGCTATCTTTGGACGTGCAGACCGAGAATGAATATTTAAGCCAACATCTGCGATAGAAGCAAATTACTAAACGCATACAGAAATAAAGCTTAAAATAGGTTTAATATATAGCACTTACATGTTGAGGGCCAGTCACAACTTGTAGTTGAAGCAAGATTCAAATCAGTCATGAGACTGAAAGCTCATATTTTTGCGCCCAGAAGACCTGTTCGATGGACTATTGAGTTTGAACAATTTAGGCACCCCATGCAAGCGTTGTTGAAACTAACGACAAATTCGGAGATTTCGATGTCAATATTCATAAACTGGAAACTCGTGGCTGTCGAAAGTGCAACAATTTTGTTTTTTAGAAGCAGGTGACTGAACCAAGGCCACTAAAACCAAGTGACTGAACCAAGCAACTGTGTGCTCAATGTGTTGTTCAGCGTCCCGTATCATTAATTTTCTTGCAATTTCTATCAAACTGAAATGGCCTAAATAATTCCGAAATCAATGAAACCTAAACCAAAAATTAAAAGAAATTACAATTATTGAATAATGATTTTCAATTAACTAAGAAAAACTAACCCAGACAATTTTTTTATTACCGCCGTCATTTTCCATCAATAAGCCCATATATACGATGTAGCATGCTAAGCCGCATCAACACAAACGCATTCAGCAGAGCCAACAACAACAGCAAGCTGTAATATGAGCAGCCGCATCAAAAGCAAAATCACGAAAGCTGCAGTCAGCAAGTCTAGTCAACAACCCGCATCAGGCAAGTTTAAATGTTATAAAGAAATTATTAAAAGACGAAAAGAAAGACTAGAAAGAGAAATATATTGTATAAAATATAACCATACAATGGCCATTAAAAAAACTTTTATCTTGGTATGATCCTTACATTTACCATACCTATAATCACAAAGAGGAAAATGTATTGGTGATATTTATTAATATAAGGGAAAATGTAAGGGGCTAAAGAGTGAAAGGCATAGCTCACCCGCATTCGAGGTCCTAAATATGAACACTCATTGTACTCTGGATGCAATGTAACCATATTCAATCCAACAGTCCGAACAACTAGGGTCGCTTTTTTTAGCAAACCTCTCTCAACAGAATCACCGGTAAGTAAGCCTCAAACATTGTTAGAGCCTTATTTTTATTTTTTTCTCCCATATAACAAACAAATGAAATACAAAAACGAAATATGTTACTGTGGTATCTATTATTTGACTAGATATTGAAAAAAACGCTGCATAACAAATAAAATGCAACCGGAAAAAAAAGTTGGCAAAAAACAAATCTTTACCTTGATATTTGGTGGCATTTAACTTGACAGGGCGACTTTTGGCAAAGCATGTGACTATAAGATCATCGGATTTTATTCACCTTGCAAATGTCATAGAGGAACATACCGCAAACCTTGAAATGGTTTGCGGGTTGAACATTACAATAGACATTCGTAGATAAATTACGCACAATACACGGGCAAACCAACGCTTTTGATGAAGTTGTGAGAGCGGCAGCGAGTAAGAGCACTTGAAATCTTTTACTTCAAAGGCACCACAAAACACCATCAGAGTTAAACAATTACTAATAACTTAACCTACCTTGAGACATACAACATCGACATCCAGCATTCCCAGGCTTTATACCAAAAAAATCATTTAAATGAGCTAACTACTAAAAAGCAAAACACATAATTTATGTATACGCAAAAAGCATATAGTTCATGTGTATGTAAAAAACCAAAACATCAAATATAATTGTTATTTTTAAGCATGTTGCTAGTCATGTATCCATTCTTACATATAGCCCTAATATATTTTGTTTTTAAAATATGCAATGAAAAAAAAACTTTTGAGATCTTTAGAAATTATACCATTTATATAGATTACTTCTTCCCCGAGTACAATTAAATGCACTCAAAAAGTATTGTTCACTCTGTGCGACTTTCTTCGGATTCAAAAACTGTGTTTGTCCTTGAACCATAGGAATCTTAGCCGGTTTCCCCGACCCTCTTCTTTCTCACGCCCCAGAAAACCACCCCCAAATCAAACATCCAAAAATAGACACCATTATATCTTTCATTCAATCAAAACCTGCACCAATATAAAAAACAAACTTAAAAGATGCCAAAATCCTAATTGACAGATAAACATCCCAAAATTACACCAATATAATTAACTACACACACATACAGAAACAAACTCAATTTCAGTTAGTCCCACAACGGTAGCTCTATCCTGAAGGCAGCGTGATCTTAACCTAACAAAAAGGGCTCAGTATTCCTGGCTTTGAATCAACATCCTAAAGGAAAAAAAAACATCGATCTTTTCACGAGGTATATCTAGGTTGACATGAAAAGGCAATACCTGTAAAGAATGCAAGATGGCTGCACATAAGTGACCCGAAACGTTAAACACAATTAAATGCCCTTCAAGTGATTCATCATTTACTTCTTGAATCGACACCTATATAACAAAATTATTAAGTGAATAAAAACCCCAAAACCAAAGCAGATAATCCAATCCAAAATTCTTTTTTAAAAAAAGACCAACTAACAAAACAACACCCACACCTCAATCCAACTATTCCCCAGTCCTATCTTATTCCTCAACTGCTAGGATTGACCTGAGCAATCACAAATGTTCTTTGAATGGATTTTTTCTTTTTGCCTTGATGACCTGGCCATTCTCAAATGTTCTTGAAAATGGTCTGTTCTGCTTGGATTTGTAGATGCGCAGAAAGAGGAGGAATGGTGCCGAAGTAATCAGCCGAAAATCAGCCCAGAAGCCCAAATAGTACTGTAGCACATGTAGCTACTGTACAACTCAATTAAAATAATAGATCAATGATTTCAATTAACTATGTAAAACTACCACAAATCGTTTTTATACCTTCATTTGCCTTTAATAAAGCCAGTTTAAACGATGTTATGCAAGCTAGAGCCTCCACAACAGCAACGCAACAGTGTCTAGATCCACAACCGCCATCAATCTGTAATAGGAGCAAGCGAATCAAAAGCAACATCAATCGGCAAGCTTACAGCAGCAATCTAGTCATCAACGCCGCATCACAAGTAACATTTTAAAAAAAAATATTTAAAAGACGAAAAGAAAAAACTATTAATGAGAAATTTTTTTTGTAAAAATATTACCTTACAAGGGCCAAATTTAAAATCTATACTTGTATGATCCTTACAATTTACGATTACCTTGATATTCACATGAGGAAAATGTATTGTGATATTTTATTATTATAGGGAAATGTAAAGGCGAAAGAGTGAAGAGGCATAGGCCTCACCATAGCATTCCCTAAATCTTACACTCATTTTACACTGGAGGCATGTATCCTAAATCCAAGTTCCAACTGTAAAACATCTTAGGGTCCGCTTTTTAGAAACCTCTCTCAACTAACATCACCGTGTAATAGTAAGCCTACTAATCATTGTGACCTTATTTTTTTATTTTTTTTCCCCTCATATAACATACAAATGAAATACAAAAAACGTAATATTATGTACTGTGTATGCTATTTGACTGAGAATTAAAAAAAAAACGCGGCATAAAACAAATAAAAGCAACCGGAAAAAAAATATTGCAAAAAACCAAATCATTACCTTGACATTTGGTGGCATTTAACATGACAGTAGGTGCGACTTTTATGGCAGAGCAATGATGACTATAAAGATCATCGATTATGCACTTGCAAATGGTGTCATTAGGACAACCGCAACCAAAAAAATGGTTGCGGGTTTACAGATTCCATAGACATCTAGATTGAAATACAACAATAAACAGCGGGCAACCCACAACGCTTTGAATAAAGTTGTGAGCGCCAGCGAGAAAGCACTATTGAAATCATTTACTTCCAGAAAGGCACCACATAACACCATCAAGTTAAAACAATTACGTAAATAAACTTAACCTACCTTGAGACAAACAACGTCGGCATCCAGCATTCCCAGGATTTATACCAAAAAATCATTTAAATGAGCTAACTACTAAAAAGCAAAACACATAATTTATGTATACGCAAAAAGCATATAGTTCATGTGTATGTAAAAACCAAAACATAAAATTTATTGTTATTTGTATGCATGTTGCTAGTCATTTTTCTTACATTTTAGCCTAATAGTATGTTTATAAATATGGCACAGTACCAAAAAACATTCCTTTATGGAAAATGTACTCATATTTTGATACTATCTTCCCGTTCACAATAATGCTCTCAAAAGTATTGCTGCACTCTGCGACTTCTTCGGATTCAAAACTGTGTTGTCTTGAACCATAGGAATCGTAGCCGGTTTCCGACCCTCTTCTTTCTCCCCAGAACCACCCAAATCACATCCAAAAAGAGACTCCATTATATCGTCATTCAACCTGCAACAATAAAAACAAGTAAACTTAAGCGTTCCAAAACAATTGATGATTAACATCCCAAAATTACACAATATAATTAACTTCACACACTTACTGAAACAAACTCTATTTCAGTTCGTCCCACACGGTAGCTCTATCTGAAGCAGCCGTGATCTTATCCTAACGAAAAGGGCTCAGTTTCGGCTTTGAATCATCACCTAAGGTAAAAAAAAACATTGATCTTCATGAGGTTTATCTAGGTTGACATGAAAGGCCATGCCAGTAAGAATGCGTAGATGCTGCACATACGTGACCGAACGTTGAACACAATTATGCCCTTCAAGTGATTCATTTTCTACTTCTGAATTGACACCTATATAACAAAATTAATTAAGGGATTAAAACCCCAAACCAAAGCAGATAATCCAATCAAAATTCTTTTTAAAAAAAAGACAACTAACAAAACAACAACCACCCAGATCCAACTGATTCCTCAGTCTTCTTCCTCATCCTGCTTGATGACCTGAGCATTCTCAAATGTTCTTGAAAATGGTCTGTTCTTGGTTTGTAGAGCGCAGATAGAGGGTATGGGCCAAAGTAATCAGGCCGAAATAAGCCCAGAAGCCCAATTAATTCTTAATAGAGAATCTCTTTTATTGAATTTCTTCTATAATGTAGAATGAGTAAATCTGTAATGTAGAATGAAAAAGGACTATTTTTGGATTGTTTTATTCACCAGAAAAAAATCTTACCAGAGATTCAAATTACGAAAAGAATATCAGTAGAGAAATGTTTACAAGTTTACTACGAAGTAATGCACTTAAAAATAACTTCTAAAACCAAATTTCATTTATTAAACTGTATTTACTGTCGTCATAAAATTGTTGTAATACAACAACAATACATAATCCCGTCTGAATGAGACATGAGGAAATGATACATGAAATTGCTGTAATAGTTTTCTTATTTAATCTTTCATGGAAACCACAACTTTATTCTCTTGGTTTAGGTTTTCGGTTCTAATTGTTCACCAATTGACAATCGTTACCCACGCAGAAATTGATAACACTGGTTTTGGTTGGTAATTATAACAAGGTTCGTAACCTGTGCGTTACCGTGGAGCGCGCGGGACTATTTTTGCATTAGATTGATAACGCTAATTACTATTTGTCGGTCATTAGGACACAACTTGCAATGAACCGATAACCTCAAAAACTATTTCCGTAAATAATTTAAAAATATATATTAAACTTCAGCATTTTTTATAAAATCGTTCGTCATGTCAGAAGCGGTGCAATATTGGGCTTGTTTTGTTCGCAATTCGACGATCTTTTCGATGACATTTTTTTTTCCGAATGAATCGATAGATATGTGTTCCATATTTGATAAATAATGTTTGTTATATAAAAAGTCGTAAATAGATAAAAGTTGAAGGTCAGTTTTGTAACTTTTAACAAACTTGAGGGTGTGTTTTGTAACTTTTTGATTTTTTTTAATATTATTCTACTATTCATTGTGAAGGTTTTGAATTTTTTTAATATTTTTTTTACTATTCATGTGAATGGTTTCTAATGTTTAATATAATTATATAATACTATTTCTATTAACAATAACAAAAAAAAGAAAAATAACACAAGCGTTCATATAATTATAATATATTCTGTTTGTATTAAAAGTGGTATCTCACAAAGTGAACAGTGCCCTTTTTATTATCTACAGTAATAGCATATTTTTAATCATCGATCAATTATATTTTAATGGTATAGTCTCTCATATGGACACATGTTCATTTACTCATCCATCTCATTAAGATAATACAACAACCGCCTCTTTTTTTCAGTCAATAGTTTCCCATCGGAAAAACACACACACATCATCTCCACACAATGTCTTCCTCACACATCACCGCTTCACCTTCTCTTCTCATTCTTTCTTCCCCGCACTTCTTCCACCCACACACGTTTGGATTCACAGAACTGCGATGAAGATTATGCAGGTATGTGGTTTTTTCATGTATTATTTTCCATACGTGATTGAAAAAAAAACAGAAAAAAAGTCGATCGAAAGTAACACACGCAACGAGTAAAATTTTTTATCTTTTAATAGAGGGCACATATATATATACATTTCGAAGAACTCATTTTTTTTTTTTCAATTTTTTTTTCAATCACTTTCTGAAAAAAATCACATGTTATTTGTATCACAAATCACATGTGATTTTATTAAAAATCACATATAATTGAAACAAATCTCATGTGATTTTTTCAACGTGATTTTTTTTCAGAATCTCATGCTATATCGACGAACTCTTTTTACGAATTAATATTTTAGTTTTCAATCACGGTCTAAAAAATCACATAAATTAGTATCAAAATCACCTTTCACTTGTGAAATCACAATGAGATTGTGATACACATCACATGTGAATATTTTCAGACGTGATTGAAAAAAAAAAATCAGAAAAAAAAGTTCCGTCGAAAGTATCACAAAACGAGTATTTTTTTATCTTCTATAAGGGGGCACTTCTAAAAACTTTCGACTAACTTCTTTTTTCGGAATTTTTTTTCAATCAAACCACGTCTTAAAAAAATCACATGAATTTTGTATCACAATCACATGTGATTTCAAAAAATCCCTGAGATTTTTTCCTGACGTGAATGAAAAAAAAAATTCGAAAAATTTCGTCGAAAGTATAAGAAGTGCCCTCTCTAATAAAAAATGATTTAATTCTCGTCGCGATGGTATGTTTCGTTTTGCGTAACGATTAACGGTTTGTGAGATATTTAATTTTTAAAAAATATGGTGAAAGTGGGTTTTTTAATTAAATTAAAATAAAAATTAATCTAAACCATTAGATGAAAATAAAATGGATGGATAAGATAAAGCGGTTTGTTCTTTTTTTTGACCATGTTTCTTATGGAACTTTTCTCTCTGTTTGTATTAAAAGTGGTATCTCACAAAGTGAACAGTGCCCTTTTTATTATCTACAGTAATAGCATATTTTTAATTATCGATCAATTATATTTTAATGGTATAGTCTCTCGTATGGACACATGTTCATTTACTCATCCATCTCATTAAGATAAGAGTTTTGCTACATCCACAAAAGCTTTACAAAGAAAAATTCACAAAATGATGGTGGCTATGTTTAATTGGTGATTTTTGCTACAATTTCTTTTTCTTCTTTTGTATTAGCCCAATCACACAAAGCCAACGTTATTTTGTGGATGTTTCTTTGTAAAAAATTTGTGGTTGTAGCAAAACTCTTAAGATAATACAACAACCGCCTTTTTTTGTTTCAATAGTTTCCCATCGGAAAAACACACACACATCATCTCCACATAATGTCTTCCTCACACATCACCCATGCATCCACCTTCTCCTTCACATTCTTTCTTTCCGCGCTACTTCTTAATTCCTCTTACCACCCACACAGCGTTTGGATTCACGGAACTGCGATGAAGATTATGCAGGTATGTGGTTTTTTATCTTAAAAAAGAGGGTTTTGGTTTTAATTGATTTCTGACTAATTTGTTTATGTTTTTGATATGAGAAGCAGTTTTTATGAGTGTGTAGAATGAGATATGGAGATGAAGATGATAAGAACGATGAGATTAATCAAAAGACGCTCCAGGTATATATAAATTATTGCTTTTTTGTTGCAAGTCGAACATATATGCTTTTTATAAAAAATGTTAAGAATGGTTTGCTTTTTCTGTGTATATAGAATAATTAGCTAATTGGGTTTTTTGTTTTCCCCGTTGGATTTAAATATTATGAAATTGTAAGTTTTATTTTTAGTACTTGAATACAAATCAAATATATGGCAACCTAAACTAAAGGTTTGTTTTTTTAGTAATTATTAAAGAATATTATTGAATGATTTGATCTACAAAAAGAGTGTATGCTTTAGTTGACTTTAAATCTTGCACTTTTTTGCTCAAGTTAGATTTCGGATCTTGATTTTGTAGCTTGGATAGAATTTTATCAAATTGGCCTAAGATTTTAAGTAACCGAGCTTCGATACATGGTTATGATATTTAATCGATGATGTAGTTATGTGTGATCTACAAGTACTAGAAAGATCTGTTTGTCATTATATAGTTTTGTCTGTGGAATGTAATGGCGTACAATGACTTTATGTTACTTTTAGGTATGTTGTCAAGACTCGCAACATCCGTAAAATTTAAAACAACCATGGCATTTTGTTTTTAAAAGCACATTTTGGGGACATTATCTTATGTATTCTGCATTTAAAACTTCTGTAGTGAAAGATGGTTGCTTTCGGGAAAAAGTTGAAGGACCAGCAAATTCAAGAATGGAATGGGTATGTTGCATTTTACTTCCAAGATATCCTGATACGATCTGTATTGAAATGATCATGTAAATGACCAAGTTTGTTATGATTTTTCAAATTCAGTTATTATATCAATTACAAGCTCATGAAGAAAAAAGAAGAAAAAGTAGAGCAATATTCTCGCCAGATTCAGGCTGGAGGACTTGAACGCAGATTCATGATATCAATGTGTACATTTTTGAGGTGCCTCCAAATTTGGGTTTACTTGCCTACAAGTTCAGGTACCTACAAAAGAAAATTAAGGCGAAGCTTACGTAGTTTCAGCTAATATTTGTTAAATTCTTGCAGCTCCACAATCTTTTCTTGCAACTACGGACTGTGTCTGCATACCTTCCTCGGCTTTTTGTCCTTTAAAGTCGACGATTAATGCAGATACACAGATGAGTAGAAAAAAGGTTAGCAATCTCAAACACCCTCTGAAACATATTTGGTGCGTTTGAATATGTGATATTTAGTCTGACTTTTCGGCTTGCTTATTGTTTAGATTGGTACGACGACTACTGGTCTGCTTTGATCTGTTAAGGTAGTAAGGTGAATCCTACTAAACACCCTTCTACACTTAACAAAGGCCATCTTGAGTGGTTTATACTATATTGATTAGTTTTTATTAGCGCAAGGTAAGTAGATGAAAGTATTTGTCCTAGGTTGTTTGAAGCTTACCCGACACGATCACCTATCTGGATTTACACAATTGTCATCAGTCATGGAACTCATATGATAGTGAGCACTGTATTTTGGGTTTAATTGTCATCGTGTAGCCACGGTTTTCACTTTCTTTCTGTTATCGTGTAGCCATGTTTTAATCTTTTTTATCGAAAATCGACTACCTTTTTTCTCACAGTAACCTTTTATCGAAATTTCTGCAGGGTTTATGCTGATTCAATGTCGGCGATTCATAAGCTAATGCAGATCGCAATTATTGGTCAGCCAACTGTTGGGAAATCAAGGCTACTCAACTCATGAAGTAAGATATCATTTTTGTTATAATAAAGAACCGTAGAAAACTTGGTTATTTAAAATACAATAATTTCTCGCTTATTCAATGTGTATACGCATTACCTTGCAGAGTGAAAGAGTAATGGTTACAAACATAGTTGGAACAACACGTGATGTTGTGAAAGCCAATAGTAAGATTCGAGGTATCCCCGTACACACTATTTCATACAGCTGGGATCACAGAAACGTCTTGAGTTGTTGATAAATTTTTAATACAGGTGCTGAGAGATCCGAATCGGTTGCTATGAGCGCTGATGTTATCATGGCGGTGAGTGCTATTGATGGATGGACCATAGAAGATGGCATACTTCTCAAAAATAAAACGCACTAAGGTATCAACTTTTTATCTTTTTACCAAACGCTTACTTTATAATCTAGAGAATCAATTTACGTCCTTATTTGTGGATATCGAGATTTAATAGATTATAGTTTTTGGAGCAATGGCTTTAATAACTTGCAGTTTGAATGAAATGACGGTCATTTATAATTGTTTTATCATTGTTTTATATTGTGAAGTTGGGACCGGATGATTTACGACGTTCGGCTTTGTTAGGTGGCGATCCATCTGCTGGAACTCATTATGGTGGTTCATATGCACATAACAGTACTCTACATGTCAGACAACTGCTCTGTATTAGTCTTCGAAAAAATGTTGAACGTTTAGATAAAATAAGAATCTTTTTATTTAACTTTAACTAAAAACATAGTGCCTTTGTTGGTTCAGATTAAATGACGAAAAACAAAATACCCTTGACATATATGGTTAAAGAAACGATTTTAGCACCTGATTGCTTCCTATAATTATAGTTCTTCATGTTTGAGTGAGAAAAAGTTATCCATTTCATCGCTATCTTTTCTTTTCTTTTTTTACTGTCCAAACTGAAGCAAATTAGAAAAGCCTTGAAGATTATTGATTAAAGCTATTGTTTAAACTAGTTGGTTACCCGCGCATAGCGGCGGCAATAAATTTTTTACTAACTCAACTCTTTACGCAATTTCC
This sequence comes from Tanacetum coccineum, assembly GCA_026074375.1. Classification (NCBI taxonomy): domain Eukaryota; kingdom Viridiplantae; phylum Streptophyta; class Magnoliopsida; order Asterales; family Asteraceae; genus Tanacetum; species Tanacetum coccineum. Next base: position 64,372 of record BQNB010008364.1, on the reverse strand, counting down.
TACCCGCTCCTCCAACATCTCCTACTCCTTTAGAGTTGAGAAAACTTTAGAGTTGTTGCATCCAGTAAGTTTTCGTTAGTTCACCCGTAGGGAGAAGTAAGAACCTATTATATATTGAACAAAGTTGAAATACGAAAGCACTTGAAAGAGTACGCTAATTTGGGCCATTGTGTACTTACCGTGAAAAAATGCCTTTAAATTGTAAGGCTAATTTGGGCCATTGTGTACTTACCGTGAAAAAATGCCTTTAAATTGTAAGGCGTTGTGGCACTGGAATCCCCATCCCAAAATTGCTATGCAATTTAAAAAAGCTCAGAAGGCTCATTATTTTCCGGCTTATGAGTTTATGGGCTACTTAAGTCCACAAGCTCAAAAAAAGCTCAGAAGGCTCATTATTTTCCGGCTTATGAGTTTATGAGCTACTTAAGTCCACAAGCTCAGTGCGTCAAACGTAATAAATTCATAAGCCAAAAAAGGGCTTATGATCTTTTTCAAATTCAAATAAGCCCACAAGCCTACAAAATAAGCTAATCCAAACGCCCTATTAGTTTTTGCATTTGGTTCAAGTATAACAACTATACGTGAGCTGGTACCAAAAGCGAGCGCAAGCATTGCAATTATCTCCGGATAAACATAATCTTTTACATGTTATAGTAACTGAAATTTGGACATTAAGGATTGATGTTTGTAAATTCTCAGGATAGTGTTTTCGATCTTCTCCAAATGTAGAGTGACAAAAGATAAATATTCCATCATTCAGTACAAGGATTTACGGAGACCATTGATAGAAATATTTTACAGAAGTTTGTAACAATGCGAAAACTTGGTACAATGCAGGATGAGTCTTGGAAGTTAAATGTGGCATTGTAACACAAACATTTTGACATATTCATATTCTATATTTGTCTTGGTCAACATTTTTCTTGGTGATCTTTTATGTTTTGGTCAACAGATCCAAAATTACTTGACTAAATGACTGACATTAACAATATGAATATGAATGTTTGGTTGTTGTATGGATTGTATATGTTTGCTCCTGGAGAAGCACATGACATGCTTTTAATTTTTAGAGTAAACTACATTTTTGGTCCTCGTTATTTGCCGGGTGTTTCACCTTTGGTCTATTTTTCAAAAAGTTTACGGATCTTGTCCAAAGTTCGACGACCCGTTTCACTTTCAGTCTAATTTTTCGTTGAATGTTAGTTTGACCAGTTAAGACATGTGAAATGACTAAAATACCCTTATCTTATTACTAGACTAAAATACCCTCATGTTGCTGCTGGTGTTGCTGTTGTTGTTGTACACACCAACACAAATTATTTTTCAATCTAAATAAACTAAAATTATTTTTCTTTACAAAAATAAATACTCATATTTCTTGTATCTATCCATGATTTACATCAAACCCAAGAATGCACAAACCCTTTATTTATACCACATAAGATTTTTATTTACACAATCAAATAAATCAAAAAGGGCCATACACCAACACAAAGTTCATATACAAACACAAAATCCAAACATGAACACAAAACCCCCTAAACAGTTCCAGATCTAGCAATAATCAAAGCATAACATCCCATTTAATTTCAAGAGGCCAAAAAACACCCTATCAAAAAGACAACCCACGTCCCACAATCAAAAACAAAGCCACAAATATTTCTTCATATTCTTTGAGATTCAGCTACAAAACTCTTTGCTTTATTTTTTCCGGTTACAACCAATCGAAACTTTAAAAATAAATCAAACACTCATATTTTTCAACATGCTACCTAATCTGAGCTTAGAGAGAAAAAAATGGAGTGTGGTATAATGTGGCGGGCCGTGGCCAATTGAGCAGCGGGTATAGGTGGTTTAGAGAAAAAAGGGAGATTTTTTATGTTGGTATTTGTGGTGGTGTGTTTATATATTGGTGGTGTTTTAAAGATTGGTATGAGGATGAGATTGTTTTTTTCTTTGTGATAAGTGAGAAGATGGAGAAGTGATAAGTAACTAGAAAACATACAAGAGATGTGTGAGTGGAAAGCATAAAAAATAAAGAGAATGTGAGTGAAAAAAACTTAACAGACGCATATACCCTTGCATTTAACGCTCAACACAAGTAAAACTGACGGTGTTAGTAAAATTGGACTGAAAGTGAAACGGGTCGTCGGATTTTGGACAAAATCCGTAAATTTTTTGAAAAATGGACCAAAACTGAAAGACCCGGCAAACCACGAGGACCAAAAATGTAGTTTACTTTAATTTTTATATATAGCTATAATCAATAGTTACTAATACAACTCTCCAATGTAGATTAGTTAGATTGTGCACGTTGGTTTGGTTATTCGAATCAGGAATTGTATGAGGTCCATGTGAAATCACAAGTCATTGAACTATTCTTATCTGCTACTTCTTTTATTGTTGCTACTAGTTATAATATCTGTGCACGCACGAGTTTTTTTTCTTAAATTTTTATAATATATTTTCATTTATTAAACAACAAATAACTAAATTTTGCTTTTTTTTAATTATTATTCTTAATTTTGTTTTATAATTATGTTTGATGTACATAGTACATGTGAAGTTTATAATTATGTTTCCTAGTGGTGACACCCATAAACATCTTATATCTATGTAATGTTAAACTTATTCGATACGGTAAACATATCACGTTAAGTCTGACTTTTACTTTTTACTTGCTCATAATGTTATTAGGTGTGGTGCTTATTATGTTTTGCTTCAAATTTGTTCAAGTATTGTATATGTTTGTCTGATATTCTTTTGTTCAATTATAAGTACTGTATATGTTCATCTTATATTCTTTGTTCAAGTATTGTATGTATATGATATTGACAATTTTTTATAAATCAAACATATAGATTTCTTGATCTTAGCATACCTACGATGTTAAATAGTTTAGTATTCTTAGCCATTCTTTTATAATTGAATGATGATATATTTGAATAAGCATGCTTTATGAGTATTTTTACACAGAAATTCACTAAAGACCAAAATTCGATTTTCCCAAATGAAATTAAAGACAATAGCAATAAGTTACACATATATATGTCCAAGTCCATGTCATGGAAGAACTCAAAATGGAGCATAGGGCATCCACTATGGTGAATCTATTAAAAGGTTTATAAAATAGACACATCTTCTAATGTCATTAATTCACAAAACATTTCATATTACGAACCTATTCTCACTATGGATAAACTTTTTGAGGTTTATATTTTTTTGAAAGGATATTTATTACAAATACTTCTTGGACTTTTAGACCTATTCTTGAAATAACATAGTGGATGCTCTAATATCTAAATTAATTTGGTTAGAATTAAGGTTGGATAACTTGGACAATGCTAACAAACTTTTATGGTGTTATCGTACTAATGAAGATGAAACCACTACAAGTCTCAACTGGATCCATCTCTTGGTTTCAATTGTAGAGTAAAAATTGTGTATGAACAACTACTATTACTCTTTAAGGTGTTTAATGTTTATCTTGCAACCATAATCCCATACATTGTTGCCTCAGAATCACACCCTTTTGGTTAAGATCTAATTAATCCATCACTGTAGCCTAAAATGTTTAATACAAATTTTGGTGTCATACATTCATAACACCAAAATGTGACGATAATCTTTACAATTGGGGTAAGCCATGATGCCCATATACACATGGATTACCATGATGTTTTTAGTTTTTTTTATTATTATTACTTGGTGCTGGGTAATAGAACTTAAGGCATGGAGTTGCACATCTAGACCTTACTACTATAATTGGAAATGCTTTAATACATGCAGTAGGAAAGACGTACATCGAACGCTTGAGCTCCTTTAGAGATACATTTTGATAGTATGCAAATGGAACGTGAAGAATCATCATAGTGTAAGAAGAAATCAAGAATGATTATTCAATACGAATTCATCGTGTATATATTTGAAATTGGGGCATGGAATGCATTTAAACGCACATGTATTATACTCTATGACAATAGTGTTCAAAACATACCAAATGCACACTCCAAATTTCAGTGTTTGGGTTGTATTAGCCCATGCATTTTGAAGAAGCTGCGTCTTCAGGACAACTGTCTACTCACCAGCAGCTGTAGAGCTTGTGTTTCGTGTTTCTTCATTTTGGCTTCCCATAGTTCTTAACTACGGCTTTAACCTACAAAGCGTGTACTGCAAGTTGGTCACATAATGATCAATGTTGTCAACACAACCTCTTATGTCGTTTTCACAGGAAAGAAGTGAAAATGGACTAACCTTATCATAACACTGGAATGCTTCGACATCTGGGAATTTCCCTATTCCATCTTTTGCGGAATATGACGCATATCTAAGGTCTCCTACATGACCATTCCAAACAATCATGAATGTGTTATATTTCTATTGCTTAAGAGTATACATTGAACCAAAAATAATAAACATTTTGGACATCTTTTGACCCGTTTGACCCTATCAACTTGCTCATATTTTCAGCAACTTTTTTTATATATCTTATTTTTAGTTAGTTGAAATGATAGGCAAAGTATAATTCATCTATTACCAATGTATTCAGAGACACTACATCTGGTAGTTCCAAGAATTCATAGGACGCTCGATTTTTTTAATGTGTGTCACCAATTTGCATATATCATAGGTGCCTAAAATATATGTGACAGAATATATATGCATGTTGTTTCCCATCAACTTGTTTTATGAACTAATTTAGAAGGCATAAATGAGTATCCTAAAAACAATTCTTTACCCAACGAAGAGAAGTTCACATTAGGATCCTGGAACAGTTCACCACCCAACGAAGAGAAGTTAACATTAAGATCCTAGAACAGACACGACCCGATGAAGAGAAGTTTACATTAGGATCCTGAAAGAATTCACAACCCAGTAATTAGTAGTGTATACCAGATGACTCTATTAAGTAAATTCAAATTTTAAGTGACATACATACATTAAATTTGAACAATCACAAAGATATATATAGATAGATTTATTAACTAACGTGGGAGCTGCCTTCACCATTATTTGAAGCTCTCCTGAGATATAATTTTTTTTTCTACAATCTTTATCACTTATTGACAAACCTATTTGAATGGTAATAGAAATATGAAAATTTTATGTTTTTACTCACTTTCTTAATCAGAAGAATAAAACTAAATAATTGATCATTTGATGAATATATAACATACCTTGTCAACTCTACCATTTATGTTATTTTCCAGGTGTCTTCTTTTCCAATTTTCCAGTCTTTCACATTTTTTAATAGTTCTTGGCACCACTTTCTCTACCTTGGTTTAGCTATCGAATAACACAATCATACTTAGACATAGTAGCAGTAGCAAGAAAATCATAAAAAGGAACATTGGAGGTATTGTCAAATTGTTTAGCAGTGCCTCATGATAGCTCGAGCATGAATCTCGCAAGATCAAGTTAATAACCCATTGAGCATATACAGCTATTAGGAGGGACAGCCACCCACAAGTATCCGTCAAAAGATAAAAATCCCAAAATGATCAGGATAAAAAATATGCAGCTAGATGCAGTGCAAAAAGAGGGGTCGGGATGCCTACATGACTAAATCTATATTTATCTATATGAAAAGATCGAAAAGAAATAAAGTAATCTACCTCCTCATTGTTGTTTGTTTTACAAAGCTCGCCAATGGTGAAATCCCACTCTAACACCTACTGATATCTGTAAGCAGTGCATATTTTTCTCTTCTTGCTTGATGGTCGGTTACCATGCATCAGGTTTCGGTATTGAATCATTTGAATATATTGATTAGTTGATTTGTTTAGAAAGTATTTGGATCCTCATTCAAGTAAAAATAATATTTTCCCATTACTTTGCTGAACATATATAATTTAGGTCAAAAGCCATGAAAAATGTATTGTTATCATATTTGACACACTTAAGTGTCTATAAAGTAGCATAAATTTTAGACAATAAATATATATTAGGTCAACTCGACCATCCTCATACATAAGAAATCATGTGTTTTAGTTTGAAGCTATTTTGACCCTTTAACCAACATGCTATAAACTTTCTGGAGATGCTTGAGTGCAACATACTCTCTTTTTGATAGTTTTATAAGATGTTTCTTCTTGTCAAATATGTTGAAAAAGAAAACCTGATGAATAAATATAAATGTGTTTATACAAAGATGAAAAAGAAAACCTGGTGTTTTGTTGAGTTTTTTTTAATGAGCTGCAGATAGCTGTGATGATGAATTTGTCGGAATAAAAAATATGGGCTATGAATTAAGTTTATATAATGCTTAAAGTTGGTTTAAGTCTAGGCTTTTAAGAATTGTAATTGTAATAGAATATAACTGGAATTGTATTAAGAAGTCTGGAATATTAAAAAATTACAGTTTAGTCCAAGAATATGAAAAAAGTTATTTAAAACAGAAACTTATTAAAAAGTTCTGAATGTTTCTCTTTAAGCAACAAATCCCCTTCTGAACGTTTCTCTTTAAGAAAACTTGCCCACCAACAAAGCTAACTCCAAGCTGCATTTTTGTACTACATTTGTTCTTTGGTATTGGAATGGTGTATTTGTACAGCCTCTCAACCATCGTCTCAAAACATGCAAATTTCATCATTGTATCTAAATATATACCCAGTTGCCACAGTTATTATATGCTCTGTGCATAACCACAAAAAATACATGGTCATCTCTACATGATACATCATATATGACGTGTGAAGCAGGCAAAATAGATGAGTGTAAAGATAATGAACCCTATAACCTATACACTTACACGGAATTCGTCGCCCCCATAAGGTCCCTAACCCCTTGTACAACCTGTAGGAGAATACGGCTCACGGTCAGTAGACATATAATTGATCTAAATTTAGTCAGACCTTAAATCCTACACAACGGTGCCTTCAACGTTAATAAACATTTTGAAATCCATCTAATATACCCATAGCAAATCCAGGTTTTGTTTGTATATGGATCTTAACAGCTTTGAAAGGGAAAACTCAAAATTAACGAAATCAAAAGCTAAAACTACTAATTTTGTTTTATGGGAAATAGAATGAATGCCACCAGTTTTTAAGTGGAAGTGCTCTCATTCTATGATTGTAAGAGTGTACTTCTATATTCACTTATGGGTTAAATCCAACATTCATACCATAAATTAATATCAATAAAACACATGATGTTAATGTTGGCATATAATTAAATCCTTTATATCAAACACCCTAAAATTGGGGTTTTGTGATTGAATAAAAATCTTTAAATTATGATCATTGTTAATAAAGGCTGCAAATTCAGAACATAATTGAATACAATCATAATCCAATTGTTTAATTGGATTATGATTATGTATTTGGGATCATAAAATTAGGGTTTATGATTTCATACTAAACCAAAAACAAATCTAATAAAAAGTTATAGCTATACCTTAAAGTGAAGAAAAAATTCTAAACGAATTGGTGTTCAACATATTGATTCGTAAATTAAAATGTTGATTTAAGGAAAAAAAAATTTAGTCGTTTGTTTTGGGAGCTTTGTTGGTCTTGTGAAAAATAGAGTGCCTTGCAACTTCCCGTGTTTTGTAACGGAATTACATTTTGTAATCTTGAGTTTGGGAAAATAGCAATTTAGCCCATGTGGTTTTTTTAACTTTTTTTAATATATGATAATTAAAACGGTTTTTTTTAGTTGTAACACAAATTAGGAAATAATTAACTCTAAATATATTTAAAAAAAAAAACCTAAACTAAAAAAAATTACTAAATTAAGTATGATTTGATTTTTTTGAAATACGAATACCCCACTTGACGTTTTCATTTACTAAGTAAAAGATTTAGTTTAATTTATCTCTTTTTGGAACTATCAAGTCTTTTACTTTAGCATAAAGTAATTTACTTTTTTTTTGTTAACACTCATATTCCGCTACCACAAAAAGAAACAACACTACAACAAATTCTCGCATGCACATACTTCTTCAGGTTGAGTAAATTACCTTGTGTGTATGATTGGAAATATTATTTTCTCACACCCCTAACATTGTTCCACAGTTAAACTAAATATGGAATCACAACCTCTATGCATACCTTGAGTTTAATTTCATTTTTTAGGCATCAAAACTAATAATCTAGCTTCACTACATCTTCGTTTCTTTTATATTAAATGATTCAAGCATACCTTATATTCTAATGAATAAATGAGTGTGTTGATTGGTATAAAACTACAAACAATTTGATTTTAGATTCATTGCATTTATACTTCATAATTTGTTTAAACCACCCAAGAAATGGGAAAAATCACTTCCATGGTATGAACTCTAGTCAAGTACAATAAGCTTGTCATTTTTTGCAATGGGTAGGATCCTTAGATTCTACGATAGTGATTTAATTGAGTGTTACGTGGAAACATGCATAGATGGTGAAACGACAATTTATTGGCATCTGATGTGTTTGCCATGTTGATGTTAGAACTTGGAAAGACTTGTGGTTATGAGGTAAAGTAGTATTGTTTTATTGAACACCAACTCCATCCCATTTAAGTGATTGTTTATGGGTCAAAAAGATTTGCGGAATTACATACCCTTTACTATAGACCTAACTTCATAAATGAGTACATGTTTTATTTATCAAAGAATAAATTACACGTTTCGTCCTTATGGTTTACTCAAATTACATGTTTCGTCCCTATTTGATTTTAATTACATAGATAATCCGTATTTTATTAAACATGTTTCATTGATAGTCCCTATTATGGAAAATAGAGACGATCCGTGTAACACATTTCAAACAAATTCATTACAGTCAAAATAAGGACCATCAATGCAATTAGTTTGAAAATTAGGGACGATTGGTGTACTTAAAATCAAATAGGGACTAAAAGTGTTATTTGGTATAAACCATAGGGACGAAACGTGTAATTCTAGCTTTATCAAATAGTCAGAAGTTGAGATTGATCTATCACCGGTCAACTCAACCGTTTATGGTGGGGAAATGATTCCACCGGTAGTGCATGATGTTAATTAAATAATTTTTAGTTCGAGGTTCAGTCAACGACGGAATTAGGGGGTCCTACGGTGTAATTGGAAGCTGATGAATCTTTGATTCGTAATGTTAATTTTCGTAAAAAATACCAAACTTTCGTAATACATTTTCGTCTTATAAGAAGTTCTCATCAATTTACTTTTTCTTGCACATTATTTAGAAATTAGTTTTACTATTAGCTAGATTAACTTATCGCCCTTGTTCCTCAAAACTTGAGAATTTTGAGATTTTACTTGCTTTTAATAAAATATAAAAACACAAAAACAATCTTCTTTCGATCCTTAGGCCTAATTTGTCATTCATTACGAATCTACCTCACTATTCCCCTAAAGAAGATCAACCCTCTAGGTCTTATCTATACTACACCACAACGATTAAGTACACTGCCTAGAAGATTGCAAAACTTCTTGTGGGTTTTCAACCGACAAATATCATGCTCCACATAAACTATCTCATAAATAAGTTGTCTAGAAATCTCCAAAAAGACTTCCATAAATAAATAAGTATATAAGAAGAGTTCGCTTGCGTGTTTATGTAATTTCGACTTATATTTCAAAAATCCAAACTTTTTAGACTTTTATAAGATTTACGATTTAAAATAAGTTCATAAGCCGATAAATAAGCTTAAACAAACACCCTCGTCGTTTACGAAGATTAACTAGAATTCTAAAAATTCTACACAAGTTAACAAGATTAACTAGAATTCTGAAAATTCTAAACAAATTTTGAAAGTGTGAAAAATTCTTAAAAACTTCTTGTTGATTTTTATAAGCCCTACAAAACTTTGTCTAGCATAAAAGTAGTATAAATAGAGTTGGCTAGCTCATTTAACATAACACAACTCAAGTTCTCAATTTGGGAAAATTATCAAGACGGTCATATTTAACAATTTCATTTCAGAAAAGACTCATTTTCCCAAAGAAATCGAAAATGGTAATTTGACCATGTCGCACCTAAGGGGTGCGACACAAAATAAAAGATTTCTAGAATAAAATCCATGTGTCGCCATTTAGATGGTCTTGACCTGTCGCACCTAGAGATGCGACACCTCCCAGGAACATTTGTAAGTTTCCATGAAAATACGCCCGTATTGTAAACAAAATGGTTAAATACGAGATTTTCGTAATTATCTTAACTTTTTATTTCTTGCAAAGGCCTCTCAATTTCTACAAAGTTCTTTATTGGTCCCGTGTATTCTTACTTGTGCTCTTTTTTATTATATGAGCAAATTCTATTTTCGTTCAAACACAAAAAAATAGTGATGGTGGATGCCTAAAAAAAAGTGTTTTCTTATGCAAGTACATGTAGTGTAAGAGTTGTGTAAAATGTGTGTAAGCTACTATCTCAATAAATTTCTTGGGCAACCGACCATTGTACCATGGTCGACTTGTTTTTTGTCATTTTGTCTAAAAAGTCAAACTTACTAAAGTTAGGCGATCGACGGCTTTCATTTATTTTCTTGTGCGACCGGTAGATGAAAAGTACACCTTTTTTTCATAATATACCGTGTAATATCTCTCGTTTTGTGTGCCATAAAAAATTAACCAAAACAACCTTAACAAAGAAAATACTAACACAAATAAAAAACACACACACAAATCAAACACACATAAATGAACACAAATCAAACACACACAATATTCATCCCCATCTTCAACACACATACATACACACGTATCCTCCCCACACACACATACACACCCATCTTCACCACGATAAACAAACCCTAACAATAATCATAAAAAAACCTTAACCATAACCATAACCATAACCATTAGTATTTCTAAAGCCTCGACTCGTGTCACATCCCGAAAAATGGGCTCAACTAAATCAAGGTGGTGCAACGAGGCAAGTGTGTCACAGGATGTCCAGTAAGCGATCCAAACAAGTTCCCATACACATCATACCGAATGTAACAACCAAAGACGCGTTAGAATTAGGTTTTGTTTTTTAGGTATCAATGTGCATTAGCAATATGCAGTCCTTTTGTGATTTGTCCTTAAACTATTAAACTACTCATAGCGAAATTGGTGCGATGTAATGAGACAACTCAGTAGATATAGAAACAAAACAAGACAAAAATAAATTCAAGGTTATATAAACGCATTTTATGATTAGATCCGTATCAAACAGACTTTTTTCACAATATGGGTAACTCCATTCCTCTAATAACGTATCAAATCTTACATAAGAGTTTGTAAACATACACGGGTAAAAAACACTATAACTCCAACTACAATAGTACTAAAGATTCTGAAGAGATCACCAACAGTTAGAGTATATCGTGTTAATGTCCACATAAGGACAACCAAACAAAACACTATCAACAAAATGTTCATCTACTAACCTCATGAAACATAAGTTCTTTACTATGTACTTGAACAAGATCCAAATACTCTTTTTTATACACTTGTAACAACAAAATTATTTATATTTATAATTCATCTACCTCCACAACTAGCACTCCGTCAATGGTGTTTTTCAAAGTGAGAAGATCAGCATTGGTGTCAAGAGCTGGAAATCCTCCTTTATGTAGCTCAAAGTGTAGGTACATTCCTGAAACCCGAGTCTAGTTTGGACTTGTCCTTGCTAATCAGCTATATTTTGGAGTGTCATATGATTGACATAAATTTGTCTTAGAGTGGAGAGGCGACAAACATCCAAGCCGCGGAATGGCGTAGCCCAGGAAGTCCTTGGCCTATGAGTTGTTGTTGTTGGAGGCATTGGGGCCCATTGGACACCAAAGTAGTGAGAAGCCCACTGGAAGACACCACCGCTCCCTATTAGACGCAAAACATATTCAGTTTCTCAGTTCCAAATAATATACTAGTTGTCTAACGTGCCCGATGAGTGGGCTACTTTCATGATATTCCTTGTTCCGTTATGTTGTGAGTAATATGTACAGTGATTTAGTCTTTTGTATTTGTAGTCATATTAATAATCTATGGACAATAATAATAGATGTACATCAATGCTCGTAGCATTAGCTTGAAACAAATACACAAAGGAAAACGTGTACGTTAATGTGCCTATTATGTTAAAGTTACGTGTATGTAATGTAGACTATTAAGAGTGACTAACTTACTTTTGGTTGCATTCGAATGAGTAGATACAACATTAGGCGCATTTACAATACGTTGAACATCATGCGACGTAGTAATAGGTTTGATCGAAAGATTCGTGTTTGTAATATCATTAAGTCGAGGTCTTCCCATCCGACGTGCAGCAATAGATTCTCTATTAACTATAATATCACTAATTTTAAAGATATCCTTTATTTAGTAGTTGGCATCAAGGCTGTCAAACTCGCGAGTTTACACGTAAGATCGTACGATCTTACGTGTTCACCTGACAAAATCGTGTAGGATCGGTGTAGGATCGCATTAGAGGTAGGATCGCAAGTAGGATCGTAAATTCGCGCGTAAGATAGTAGGATCGCGTGTCGATACGAGTTTACCAAATTACAAAGTTACTTGACTTACTAGCCCAATACTTTTTTTAGGCCCACAAAAGAACAATACGAGTCCGTTGATCTCAGTAACAAGTATTGACATTTCATTACTAGATTTTATAATCAATAAACATAATTATCTACTTTCTCCAAATTGAAATTACATGAAACAAATTAGGGTTCTTCTTCCCATGTTCTAGTTACCATAAGCAAAAAATTTCTTAAATGTAATTGTTGTCTTTTATTTTACCTTTTCATAGTTTTAACTTTTAACTATCAACCTTTAAGTTTTAATTTAAATAGCTTAATTGTAGTGATACTAGTGAAGTACTTTGTTTTGAGACGTTTATTACTCATGTTATGTAATTTTATTCCGCTAAATCGTAAATGTGACGATTGAAACTTGATTTTTTTGTGTTTTACTTTTACTTTTGTATTTTAAATTTGAACTTTGACATTTTCAAGAGGATATTATATAAATTTATATCTGATGATGAGTAGAAATAAAAATAGTTTGACTCGTTTATCCGTTGCTTACATAACATAATAAATTGGTAGGATCTTACGATCTCGATCCGATCTTACGATCTCGATCTTGCAAAGACAAAAACGATCCCAGGTGGGATCGCGATCTTGACAGCCTTGGTTGGCATACTATAAATATGGGAAATGATTTGCACACTCAACTTCTTGATCGGGACACTCTTGTTTATGCATTATATTGTTGTATTGTAAATAAACTGTGTTTTAACTGCTTGTACATATGAGTGTGCCAATGAATTTTTTATGTGTGCAATTCACCTCCCTATAAATATGGATACTTTTGTTTAAACATTTTGTTTATATTTTTTTACAATTATTAAAAAAAAACCTTTACAAACTAATAATCAAATTTTAAAATCTTGTTAGTAACAATCTGTTTATAACTAAGCCCAACTTTTATAAAAGCCCAATTTGTGTATAGTAGACAAATAAGAAAACGTTAAAAATTCTGATTGACAAATAGCAGAGGTAGAGTATATATATACTACTGTCAATAAATTCACTGCAACATATTGAAGTCTACCTTTTGATAGAAAACCATCAAGTTGTTGTATCAAATCAAACACACACAAAAAACACACCCAGACATCCGAAAATTAGCTTCAATCTGCAGCTAATGCAATGATTTATAACATACGGTTTTTTTTGTTTATTTCTATTTTACGTGAATCTTTTGCATGATCTTGTTTATAATCAATCTAACTTCTAAGGAATCAGGAGTTAGATAATTCTATCCTTCACAGCATCTGATTAAAAATATGAAGTTAATGTGATTAAAATAATCTTAGATATGATTGAGCCATTTTTTGGGGGTATCTAGAATTCAATCTTAACTGTGATATCATTGTCAATTTGAATGAGTATTGGTTAGTAAGTTTTTGTTAAGTTTAAGATGTATATTAATATTAAGTTAGTGATCAGCTTATTACAAAATATAATGTGGATAATATACTCTTTTTTTGACTTGTTGATAAAAAATGTTTACACATATATGATGTTTGGAATTTGGTAGTATTTTAAAAAGAGTGTTGTGAAAAATATATTATTTTGTATAAAACATGGAACATAAATGGATTCTTGTTGGAATTCCGTGTTTTGGGTTATTACATAGTAGTTAGAAAATAGAAATTATGGTAAATGTTATAATTTTTATCGTACTCAACTCGTTAAAGCGAAGGTCGACAGAATGGTGTAAACATTAGTGAAGCTGAAATTTTGAAATGTTACTCAATGATACGATATCAAAATTTGCATTACATGTTTGTCCGTAAATGACTACATTATGCCTCTTCATCGACTATAGCACTCCTGCTGGCCCGAAATTGTACAACAATAGACTTGACACTAAGCTCGACAAACACTATAAAAAAAGGGTTTTCGGGTGTGTATCAGTTGCTTAAGATTGTAACGGAAAAATAACGAGTTATTCGTGTGGTTAGCAAATTTATATTATTTAATGACTTAAGCAGAATGACTGCAAGAATAATAAGTTACTAGTTTGAAGAAACATATTTCTAATTTCGTAAAAACTAGACGATTACCCGCATAGCGACGACGGTGTATAGTCGCGTTAATTTGCGTGTGAAATTTGTTTTATGTATATATGGGTGGATTAAGTGAGAGTAAAGATAGTTAGAGGTTTAAATCGTAGTTAAGTATTTAAATATTTAATAAATTGTATTGACTTTTATAAGTAATGGCATTTTAGACTAACATTACTTATTTTTTTAAGTTTTAAGTAAATATGTCTGTATGTATAGTATAGATATGCAAGGGGGTTTCAACTAAGAGTTTGTAAACATACAAGGGTTAAAAACACCATAACTCCAACTACAATAGTACTAAAGATTCTGAAGAGGTCACCATGTGAATCGTTATAACGGTTCCTCTACTAACCTCATGAAACATAAGTTCTTTACTATGTACTTGAACAAGATCCAAATACCCTTTTCTATATTGTAACAACAAAATTTTATGTATTTAGAATTCATCCATCTCCACAACTAGCACTCCATCAACCGTGTTTTTCAAAGTGAGAAGACCAGCATTGGTGTAAAGAGCGGTGCAGACATCTCCCTCCTTTATGTAGCTCAGAGTGTAGGTACCTGACCCTGAGTCTTGTTTCGACTTGTCCTCGCAAATTAGCTATATTTTGGAGTGGTATAGCATTGACAAAAAGTTGTCTTGAGTGGAGAGGCGGCAGACATCGAGGCCGCGGAATGGCGTAGCCCGAGAACTCCTTGACCTAGGAGTTGTTTTTGTTGGAGGCATTGGGGCTCATTGGACACCAAAGTAGTGAGAAGCCCACTGGAAGACATCATCGCTCCCTATTATACGCAAACTATAAATTATTAATACTTACATTTTGAGTACTTTTGCGCTACTCAGTTCCATATAATATATATGTTTGAAATAATAGCTATAAATTATTAAGTGGCGGACCCAACCAAAAAACTAAAGTGATTCCCCTTTAATTTAGTCTAGACAAAAAAAGTCAATTGGGCAACGATCAACGTATCGGGTCGGGTCTAATTTAACAAAGTTATATTAATCTAAAAATTAACGAAAACATTTTAAAGGAGTAATAGTTCGAAGTGATAGTTAAGTTTAAATTGGTAGCTATTTTTACTTGAAAATGTTTCATACATGCTTCTTCAATTACTACGGGATAGTACTAACTAGCATTTTCAATATATGGCGTAGTGCTAAACAAATTTCGTTAGTTTTGATTTCATATAGACCACAAAGTAGTACTAACTAGCATTTTCAATATACTGCGTAAAATTGAATTCGTTAGTTTTCATATCATATTGACGTTAAAGGGTATACATAACTACATAAGTGCATGCATTAATAACTTGTACGTAACATTGGTTTCTTCGTTTTTCAGGGCTACTGCGAAACCTGATTTTCTTTATAACTTTACCTCTAAAGTTCAAATGAACTTTAAAGGATCCTTATCTTTTTTTTAACATAATGAAATAACCAAATATTTACTCACACGTAATATAAAGAGGGATATGCTAAAAAGTTCTATAATACTATACAATGTGTAATTCTGCTTTTTTGTCAAAGCCTGGAAGAAAAGGTATGAATATAAAACCTTATATAAAGTGGAGGGGTTAACCAAAACTTTGAATAAAATATAAGAAAATTTTCATTTGTAGCCCAAAACTCAACCTCAAAATGCAATCCTATCCCAAACAAAAAGTTTGGCCACAAGTATTCTAGGGCAACTTGCGTGCAGAATTTGACACGTGACAAAAAAGTACACATTTTGGAGACAACCTATTGTACTTTTATGGGCAACTGTCGTACTTCTGGGTAACTTGATCTACTTTTGACCAAAGTGATAGGATTGCATTTTACTTTTTTTTTTCAGCTACAAATGGAATTAGCTCTAAAATATATTCTGAATTTTGAGCCGTCTTTTTTTTTTTTGAATTCCCTCAACAACCTCAAGCTTCCATTAAAGAGTCCCTAATTAAGCTTTGTTTCCTATTTTTGCCTTCAGGATCAATTCTTTGTCTTTCTTCCTTCTTGTTTTTGATCCAAGGTGATTCTCAAACTAATTCTAAGGTAGGTTGTAATTTGAAACAAGCTTAAACAAACACCCTCATCGTTTATGAAGATAAACTAGAATTCTGAAAATTCTACACAAGTTAATAAGAATGGAAATCTTAGAATTCTACGCATTTGATTGAAACTGAAATTTTCAAACAAATTTTGAATGTGTGAGAAATTTCCAAAAACTTCTTGTTGATTCGTGTAAGCCCTACAAAACTGTTGGCTAGCTCATTTAACATAACACAACTCAAAATACTTAGTTAGCAAAAAATATCAAAACGGTCATACATGATCATTTCATTTAAAAAAGACACGTTTTTTTAGAGAAGTCGAAAATTGTCGTGTGACCGCACCTAAGGGGTGTGATGCAATAAAGTAGTTTTAAAAATAAAACCCGGTCATGGTGTGTCGCACCTAAGGGCGTGACGCCTCCCATGACCTTTTTCGAGTTTTCATAAATATACGTTTGTATTGTTGACAAAAGGGTTAATTACAACATTTTTCGCATTTTTTTTAATTATCTATATACGACAATTGATTGATTGTGTTGGGATTTAACAACTAGGTAAACCATTTATTACGAGTACGCAGCGAATGGATTTAGTTTGATATTAAGAATTAACACACAAATAAAGTAAGAAACACTATTTTTTGGGTAAAGGGTTTTCCCGGTAAATGTATTACACCAAAAAGCATTTAAGTACAAAAGGTGTAAGTGAAATGGGCAACGATATGAGATTGATAAACCAAACTCATGAACCAGCTTCAAAAATCTACTAGCCAAAATCACTAACTAAGAATGACACAACCATTCTTATTACTACCAAAGAAAGAAGAAAAGACAACTTTCTAAAACCAAGCCATCGAGCTGGCAACAAAAAGCTTATGAAAAATACATATCTTCATGTTTTTTTCTTTCAGCAGCGTCTTCTAAATAACCTACGCGGTTAACTTCCATAGCCTTCACGGCTAACTTCCTTAACAACGAACCAAGAATCTTGATCTTGAAAACTTGAGTGATTAAATTATCACCTCTATGGTTGCATACACAACACGTCGAACAAGTACGCAACAATGCTATTCGTAAATTCTCGAGCTCCAAACACCAATAGTGTATGCATCTTTTGCTTGAACCGAAAACCAAACAACCCTTGTATGTTGAACCGAAAATTAGGAAACCTAATTAGGGTGTTACCGAATTCGGTTGAAGGTGAAAACCAAGAACCGAAAATCCTAATTTAAGGTTTTGTTGTTGTTGACTAAGGGAGAACCAAACACCACCGAAAACCCTAGGTTAAGGTTTATGATCGAAATCACAAGGTGTGGAAAAGAGAAGAACCGAAAATCCCTAAGAAGGAGAAATTCGGTTGAATGTATAGGAAAAGAGAGCACCGAATATTGTAGGTGTTTTGAGTTGTGAATGAATGAATTATGAGGCTAGGGGTGGGTGTTTATAGGCACCAAACCCTAGATCTAGATAAATTAAGAAACCTCTAATTCCCTTCTTATCACAATATATTTTCCTTAATTATAAAATTGATCTCAAAACCCTTCTAGATCCATCCTAGGGGCCGGCCACAATGGAAGCACCCATAAGGTTCGGGTTTCGTCAATTTTAGTCCATTCAGTTCATATATAAATAGTCGTTAAGTTAGTTATAAAATATAACAGTAACTAATAGTTATTTAAATTATTACGTGAAGCATATTAAACCTTAAATAATAAGTAATTATATATTAAATGTTTAATAAACGTACTCTTTGTGTCTTAACGTGTGTGCCCCCAATAGGGTCATGTATATCTGGTCGTATAACATGCGTATCCGACTCCTACTTTCCAACAAATTGCTCGAGTAAAGCCGACACACTTGAAATCTTATTGAGATATGTGAGTGACATGGAATTCTCCAATAATCATTATTGCTTAGGATTATCTATACTACTATACAATGCAAATCATTAAATCATAAACTTCTATATGTTTATATGATACGGAGATTAGAAGCATCTACAAACCTTACCTAATTCACAACTAGTTTTCTACTCGTTTTATACCAAATGGCTTTACATCTCCAGGTATGTGTGTTACTATAGTTCACATGTAACCGATGTAACGGTATATAAGCTCAATTAAATAATTAATTATATCTTTGTATAGGGTTGGTTGGCCTCTCTCTTTCTTACGATAGCCTTATCTCACGCCCAAGTGTTCTTTATTACTAGATGGTACTGTAACTTAGCCCAATTACATCGTTTAAGTAGAACATATAAAAAAATTTAGGCACATTACACCAAAGCCATCGACGATTTGGCCTTTCAAAAAAAGGATAGAGTCCAAAGATCTTAAGGTAAAAGCCACATTTTCAACCCTTGTAACAAAGAAATGTGTTAATAACAAAGGAGAAGATTTGTTGAATTATAGTTGCGTAGATTCAGATTGTGCTTCATCCTATAATTGCTATCATACTATTATTCATCATCAGAAGCACATATAGGGAAGTCATCCTATAATTGTTATCTTACGATAGCCTTATCTCACGCCTAAGTGTTCTTTAATTACAAGATGGTACTGTAACTTAGCCCAATTACATCATTTCAGTAGAACATATAAAACAATTTAGGCACATTACACCAAAGCCACCGATGATTTGGCCTTTCAAAAAAAGGACAAATTTTAAAGATCTTAAGGTAAAAGCCACATTTTCAACCCTTTTAACAAAGAAACGTGTTAATAACAAAGGAGAAGATTCGTTTACTTATAATTGCGTAGATTCAGATTATGCTTCATCCCAAATTGCTATCATACTATTCTTCATCATTAAAAGCACCTGTAGGGAAGTCAGCAGGTCAAATAACTAGGCCAACCGTCTAATTAATAGGGTTAACAACAACAAGAGAAACCGGACTTGGATGAAAGAACAACAAAAGGTTGTGACACATATCAAGAAGAACCCAATTTTCACCACCTTCAAAAGGACCAATAGTTACTCTTCTTCCATCAAAAGACCTATCCCAGATATCAATACAAGGCATGGCAGACCATTTACATAATTGGTATGATAGAGCAACCACTGGAGAAAGAAGCAATGATAACTCGAATGAAGTTGATATGAAGATGCTTAAAGAGAAGATTCATGTTATTCAAGTAAGTTACGAGATTTGTAAAGGGGCGCATCTAACCCAAGAGTGTCCTGTCAGAAAAGAGGACAAGACATTTGAGCAGATCAAGTATATAGGATTGTTGGAGAAAACCATCAACAAATACTGTGAAGAATCAATTAAAAGGCAAGCCGCGAATGATGAACTGATTAGGAAATTCATAAAAAAATACAGACTTGAACTTAAGGGCACTAGACGCTACAACAAAGAACCTGCAGGTAAAAGCTGATCAATTAACCCAAACAGCCCTTACTAATGAAGGGGATATGGGTAAAACAGTCAAGGTGAAGACAAAAAAACTCATGAAGCTCAAGGGAAGATTATGATAAAATGGACATGGATGAAGGTTGGAATATTATGATCAAGGATGTAGAAAAGCTTAGACAGATACTCACACCTACCATACACACTTTACCCAACCTAGAACTAGTGGTGCAACCGTATATGCCACTGAGTCCATTCCCTGATGAAGTGAAAGTTTTGAGGGAAGAAGAACATGATTATATTCCTCTACAAGATTTTGTTGTAATGGATGGCGCGATGCAACCTTTGACCCCTCAGACATCACACCACCTAATGACGATTATGTAGCATCGGCTACTAATCCTATTTTTGAAATGCATTTGAAGGAATTTGGAGTGGAACTTTTTGATATTAC
Organism: Tanacetum coccineum; assembly: GCA_026074375.1. Taxonomy (NCBI): domain Eukaryota; kingdom Viridiplantae; phylum Streptophyta; class Magnoliopsida; order Asterales; family Asteraceae; genus Tanacetum; species Tanacetum coccineum. Next base: position 43,987 of record BQNB010008364.1, on the reverse strand, counting down.
CGGGGTTGATGAAAAGGCAGATGGTAACTCTATTAAAGATGTAAAGGAGCTTTCAGGTTTAATAAAGACAGACGTTGAATTTGATACCTTCATTCAGAAATTACTACATAGAGTAAGCCAATCACCAAAATCATCAAACGAAACCGGTAAGATAAGAAGGGAAATGAAATCTCATCTACGGTATAGTTTTAATTTATCATTTCCCTACCCGGTAGCAAATTTACGCCCTCATGTTGTTCACTGCTACTTCCACCCACACTTGATTCTAAGTGAGGAGATGGACACCCTATTACCTAGTAAATAAGGGGAGAGTCAAGCTCGAGACTCGAACAAAAAAAAACGCTTCGTGGGAGGCACCCCATGCATACCTTTTAAATTATGTTTTGTTTAATTCATTTTTTGCATCTAGTTTGGTTTTGTGTTTTCTAACTTTATTTGTAGGATCCAACAGCAAAAAGAGATGGATGTTCATGATCGTCTTGGCTAGTAGTTATGCTGAATACCATAGTTGCAGACAGAAATTACGGCGTAGTTATTGTAACAACGACGTAGTTTCTCCCTTGGAGTACATCGTAGTTGGCCTGGTATATTTTAATATATTTTATGTTTTCACATAACTATGGTGTAATTTCATCCTTGGACTACGCCGTAGTTCTTTCCTGCAACCTTTAATATGTTTGAAATTTTTACAAAACCGTGTATAATTAGTAAATGAACTTTGTGGGTATGTTCTCTGGAAATCCTCATGAGACTTTACTCGTTCACTTGGGCCACCAAGTGGTTTAAAAGGCTTGTTGCATATGCTAAATTCAACCGTGATTCCTACGAAACTGAGTTAGGTTTTCCTGTATTTATTTGTTTTGAACGTTTAATTATTTAGGTTTGTTTAGTGATTTCAAGGGATACGAGTTTGCTCAGGTTATTCTTGATGGGAGTTCATCTCTTTCCAGTGGAGTTTAGTATGTAGAGCAACGCTTAGGGGAGTCTCTCGTTTTAATTATACTCTTATTTTATAATTTTCATTTTCTAAATGTACAATACGGACATTGTATAAACCAAGTGGGGGGGAGTAGAATTACCACTCGACCGATATTTGCCTTTGATATTATAGTTTATTTTAAAAAAATTGACATGTTTTTCTTACTGAACTAGAATAGATCTTTGCCGAACACATTTTACACTTTATTTCCATTGGTGAGGTTTGCCTGATGATTCTATTTCCAACCAATATTACATCAATCCACCAAATATGAGTATGCCGGTAGTATTGTAGAATTTAGAACTTGGCTTGTACATCATTTCGAGGCCTAATTGATTAGCAGGAATAGATAGTTCAAGAAGGCAACATTTTAGGAATTTCCCGCAAATATAGCCCATATGTGTATTGTTGTGTGCGTTTATCGACTTGTTACACTGACTTGTTGACCTCCCGTGATAAAACCCTTTGTTGCACTCATTTATAGTGCAAGATACCTCTAGAATAACATGTTTAGCCATTCCTTATTTTAACACAAATATTATATGTTTCGTACACCATTCCGCCTTAGCCTACCCTGTAGTCTATATATTCATCGTATTGAAATTTTTGGCTGCTTAAGTCCATGGTTTGGGTGAATGGGTTCGGGAATTTTTGCGTTCATGGAAGACCTATCATTATTGATCTATAAAGACCCCCTGTATCACCATCACTTTCAATACTGCTTATCTCAAGTGTGAGGATGTATTGTTGTTATCGTATGCTACAGAAGTGTTGTGAAAAAAATGTGTGAGAATAAACTTTTGTAGCATATTTATGTTGGTTTTATAAAACCAACAATAATTCGAGATTATGAGTTGGTGCAACTAAAGCCAACTGGTTCATTTGAAGGTTGGGCTAGGATCAAGGTCGTTACAAGCTTACTAGTTCACTCCCAGCTTTGTCATGCCTTCAGTCCCACTGAAAGATCAGCTAACCCACTTATGGGTATACAAGCTGAAGCCCTCGTACTGAAAAAACTCACTGATGAGTTAACCCGCTGAGGATACATCATCTGAAGAGTTACTCCCTGATGATGTCCTTCAGCATACTAATCATGGAGTACAAAGCCGAAGCCATCAGACTGATGATTATCATTCAGTTCAGTTCAGAGTTGCACTCTCTGAAGAGCTAACTCACTAAACATCATTAGTGATACTGAACAATACTTAACCACTATCAGAGTCAGGGTGTTCAGTGACGTATGGATGTACACTTCGTACCTCCAACCCCATTATCCGGTATGAACTGAACCCTACAATTGAACTAAATTTCCAACAACTGGGTCTTAGCAGGTCGTGTTGAGTCGGGTTTTAATTATGAAAAACTAACTTGCAACCTGACCCGATAAGGAGTCGGGTTATCGAGTTCGTGTTAGTATCAGGTCGGGTGATTCGGGTTGGCTTATTTAATTTGACAAAATAATATTCGAGCTTAAACACTTGTTATTGACATTTAATTTTTGATAGCTAACAAATGATTAACAATGGGTATGTTTGCTAAAACGAGTGGTGGTAGTTAGCACTAGCGGTTAGCAATAGCAGTTGGAGTAGTTGTTTGTTTTACTAAAAGGCGTTTGGTATTATAGTTGTATCTATAAAAGTAACATTTAAACAAAACAAAAATATTAAATGCTAAAATGCTTTAAAAATGAGCATTTAAAAAAGTAGCATTTAAATAAAACAAAAATGCTACATGCTTGTTACTAAACAAATTCTAATATTCAAATGCTAAGTACTAAATGTTAAATGCTTAAAAATGCTCTAAAAAGCTTATTGCCAAACATACCCACGGATTACTATATGCTGTATACGAATACTTGTTATAGTAGGCACTGCAATATTTTAATCCAATTATCTTTTACATGTTAAACCCTAATTTAACAATAAAGTGCTATTTGAATTACAAAAATCATGTTACAGTGACATCTTTATGTTGCTGTAGAAATGGTTACATTAATATTAGGAGTAGAAATTGTTACAGTAATAGGGTATCTTTGGCAAAAGTAATTGTTGCTGGAACTGGAGATGAAGCTGTGGATGAAGATGGAGATTATGAAAAAAGATTATTTTTATAAGCTACATGAAGTAGCATTTGATTTTATAAGATTATGGAAGATTTTTTTTAATCTCTTATGAATTTGTCTGCCAAACGAAGATTATATTATAAATAGCTTATTTTTTCAAAAAATAATCATAATCTCTTTATAATCTTGTGTACCAAAAATAGCCATATTAGGAGTAATATTAGTTTATTAGGAGTAGAAATGGCATATAGTTACAGTGGCATTTTTTTAAAAAGTTTCTTTTGTAAATTTATTACTCCAAAAACTGATTCAGTGTAATGGATGTGGATGAATCTTACATCTCAGCCCGTTACATAGGCGAACTAAAATAACAAGCACAACTACTCCAAAAGATCATACGACTATAACTCGATTACAATTGACTCAAATATCAAAATAAATCTATATTTTCTTCCAACCATGGACCGTGATAGTTATAGTGGCATCTTTATGTTCCAGCATAACTTGAATATCTTAAAAATATTTGGAGAAAATAAATTAAATATTGGTTTTCGGATCTTATCGGGTTGACCCGATAACTTGATAACATTAATTATCTAACCCTAACTCGACACGATAACCCGATAAATCTGATCACATTACCCTTAAATCACAACGATGAGTGTCAATTCCGGTTCCATCCGAAACCCATGAAATACACAAATCAAAATGCCAAAAGTATCAACTATCAACCACGAATGTACAAGTGAGCAGAAACCGCACCCAAACCGCAAAAACAAAAAACCGTAAAAAACGAACCATGAAAACCGCAAAAGTGCAAAAACCGGTGGATCGGTTTTAAGAAAAAAGAAAAATCGTAAAATGCAGTGCGATTGCGGTTTTACCTGTAAAACCGAACCGGAAAACCCGCACCGAACCGCACATTGATGATTTAAAACCGAAAAACGGTACATTGATTATTTAATGTCTGTTATAAGGCTTCCAATGCATATTATCGTTAATATTCTTATAAGTCATAAATGATGTGTGTGTTTACATAAGATATCTGCATTGTTATAACCGAAAAATTACATTGTAAACCGAAAATTACAAAAACCCACATTAAATATATAATTCATAAGTGATTGTGCGGTGCGGTTAAAACAGAAAAAACCCGCGAAAACCGACACCGCTATATGTGGCGCGGTTCGATTTCTACTTTTATAAAAACCCGCACCAAACCGCATTTGCGTGAATGTACGATGCACAACTAAAAAGTTGTATGTTAACTACTACATTATAAACGAATTGTGCACATCATTATCTTAAGTTATTAATTTGACCATAAATGTATGAAGAACAATTTGAAAGCTAATGATACGCATTGGACGAAACACTTAACCCAGAATATTCGAAGTATATAAATTGTTTTTCGCTATAATATCTCATTACTGCCTCTTAACCCTGCAAAATTTTGTCAGTCCTTCACACCCACCAAACCCACAAAAAAGTTTTTCGCTACAAGGTATATGTTTTATTCTCTCTCTCTCTTTTTTTTGGTTTAGATTCTTTTATTGTGCGCATAACGATTCATGATTGTGTATATGGGTTTTTCTTGGTTCATAATTGGAATTTAGGTTAGATTTTTATGTGTTCTTGAACTTTAAAGTGTTAATTTACATCAACGACAAAATCACCACCACTTCAGCTTTTCGACACCACAAACATAGTTGTGTTAATAAGTATACCAATGTCACCCAAAAAAAATACCCCACATTAAGCACAAATATACCTCACAGTACCTCATAACACGCATATACAAAACAAAAACAAAAAAAACAATAGAAAACCGAACCGAACTTCTGCCTCAGAACGTAACCGTGTCGCGTTGGCTTGGTTGCCGTTTCACGCCTAATGTTATTACACATAGCCTTACACCAAAAAGTATGTGGCATTAGTGTGCACTGTTCGGTTTGGGTCGGGTTTTTTGGCTAAAACCTCGAAAACCGAATCCGAAATTAATATTCGGTTTTTATTAAATCTGCGTGAATGTACGATGCACAACTAAAAAGTTGTATATGTTAACTACTACATTATAAACGAATTGTGCACATCATTATCTTAAGTTATTAATTTGACCATAAATGTATGAAGAACAATTTGAAAGCTAATGATACGCATTGGACGAAACACTTAACCCAGAATATTCGAAGTATATAAATTATTTTTCGCTATAATATCTCATTACTGCCTCTTAACCCTGCAAAAATTCTTCAGTCCTTCACACCCACCAAACCCACAAAATCTTCAGCCGATCATCTACAAGCTATTGTGTATATGGGTATTTCTTGGTTCATAATTTGAATTTTTGCTTAGATTTTGTGTTCTTGCATATAAAGTGTTAATACATACCCCACTTAAGCACAAATATACCTCACAGTACACTCACACATATACAAACAAAAACAAAAACAAAAGAACCGACCGACTTCTGCTCCAGAAGAAACCGAGACGCGTTGGTTGGTGCCGTTTCACGCCTAATGCTTATTACACATAGCCTTAATTAATATGGCTGACCTTGGCTTATGAGACACGTTTTGATATAATGTATGGGCATTACACCAAAAAGTAAACACATTTTGATATATTATGGATTATTTGTTACTATGTAGTGACTGCTAAAAACCAAAGCTAGTGAGTTTTTTTGTAGGGACATGGAGAACATAATCATAAAGAAGACGCCACTGACCGGATATCAGAGCTTCCAGATGGTATTATTGAAAACATACTATTACGATTGGATAAACCTAAAGAGCGTGTGCGAGTGAGTGTATTGTCTAAAAAATGGTTTGCTCTCACTGCTTCTTTACCCGTGTTAAAATTCCTTTTCTGGGATTTTGTGGATGAAGATTGGAATTCTGACAATTTTTACGAGTATGTTAAGCATACGGTGTCCAGATTTTGCCGCCAGCAAAACGTGAAGATTGCTCACACATTCAAACTTTTAACATTGGTAGAGGATAATACAAAGTTAGACTTTATTGACAAATGCGTTGAATTAATTCTTCTGAGAGGTGTAAAGGCGTTGGATATTTGTATTATGAAAAGTAGGTTCAGTAGATGCCCACCAATGTCCTGTCTGCCCAATATACTCTCATCTGTGTCGACATTAACATCGTTGAAAATATCTGATTGTGTGATGTTACCTTCGTCCTTGATGGTTGGTGTTGTGAACTTCAAGTCTTTGAAGGTGTTATGGCTTACTAGAGTCCCTTTAAATCTACCTGTGATCAAGCAACTGAGCGCTAGTTGCCCTCTTCTTGAGGAATTAGTTGTTGAATGTTGCTATGGTCTTACGGAATTCTGTATTTATGGGCGGCTTCAAAACCTTAAAACACTTGGTTTTAGCGATTACAATGAAAATGGAATTGAGACAATAGATATTGAAGCTCCAAATCTATGTGAATGCCTCCTTTCTGTTGGACAAAGGAGAGGTGCAACATCTGTGATCTTGGATTCATGCAAACAGTTAAGGACGTTATATTTAGATGGCCCTTTTTTCCCGACATTAATAGGGTTTTCTGACTTTTTATCCAACTTCCCATCCCTTGAAAATTTGTCTTTGTGTCTTGTCAATCGACGCAACATCCTCACAGTTTCTAGTCCTTCCTTGAGGAACTTTATGGTATATGACGAGTGTGATCTGGAAGAGATTGATATGAATACACCTAATCTGCGTGCATTTAGCTATACAAATACGTGGAATTGTAGAAAAGGCGAGTTTATTAGAGAAAGTGGTTCCAGAGAGGTAAAAACATGTATGGAATGTCACATTTTCAATAAAGTCGACACTCTTTGGCTCCTGAAATTCAGGCGATATTTGAAAAAGGCAAACAAATTCAAGAGTTTGAAGCTTAATAATCTTTTTGGAAAGGTAATTACTTATATTCATTTGCTTTTGTGTTTATTCTTACTCCCGAGCAATGATAGAATAACAAAAAAAAATTATGTATGTCTTGTAGCTTTCTGTAAATTCTGAGCTATTAAAGGGGACTCAGTTGCCACCTTATGAACTCGAGCATCTTGAGCTAAAAATGCCGATCAGACATATGTTGCCAGTCTTGGATGGTCTACTGTGGTGTTTTCGTCCTCAATCCCTAAGTTTGACAACAAGCTTTTCTTGGATAAGTGATGAAGAGCGGAGCCATTTCTTGAAGGTAGTAAGATTTGCATGCACTTCTTTTTCCTTCTTAAAAATGATTCGCATTTGTTTTTTATTACGTAGCAGCATAACCTATCATGTTTATTTCAACACGTTAGGATCTCTATCTATGTTCTATATAAGCTAAGATGTGTTGTTATTATATTTGTTTTTCAGTGTATATCTGAAAGACTAATTCAACAAGAAGATCAAGGCTCCACTAATATTCGAATCGAGTGGTCTCTTCCTTCAAAAGCCAAAATCTATATTAGCTGGAGCCCAATGTTGACAGCATCATGTACACAAACACTCACCTTTAAAAAGGAAGAAGGTCCTGATACGGATCAGGGTCAGAAGTGGGGCAAGAAATATCAGAGGCGGCGTTTTAAACGTTCTGGATTGAAGAGTTTTATCCCGTTTCCTTATAAACGTTTCTTCTTTCTGTCTAAATTATCAGCCTGTCAATAGTTATAAGGGAGTAGTGATCATTAGTTTTTATGTGAATTTTGTTTTTAGCATTTGACAACCAAGGTGTGCTCATTTTTCAGTGACGATGGGAGTAAAGTGAAGTAGAGTACCGGTAAATCTGAATTAGTACTGTTGGTTTCAAACTGTGATAACGGTAGGTGTCTTACTATTAATCTAGGAAGCTCTGCTTTTGTTACTGATTGTCAGATAATGTTCGTCTGTTGAGCCATTGCTTCAACAGTTTTTTGATGTACCACTTTCTAGATTTTGCTTAGATGATAATGCCTCTTTATTTATGAATGTTGTATACACGCTTATTTACAACTAGGTGTGTTAATTGGGTTGGGTTAGTCGAGTTCGGGTCAATTCAGGTTGAGGTTAATGAACCATACAAAAAATCTTAACCTGTTAAGATTTCGGGTTGGTCGGGTCCACTCGACATCAAATAAACCTGAATATGAGTAAAATGATTAAAAAATTGGCTAGTTCTATAAGTTTATGTAGATAATTTATAAAATTATACTGGAAAAATATTTAAAAAAATCCGTTATACGGCTCAATTTGGTCAACCCGAACTTGAGTTAATATAACATAGAGTACATTGCACCATTCGTCCTTGTGGTTTGGGCCAAATCCTTACGTTCATCCTTAAATTTTTTTCTCTTGCATGATTAATGCTTATAATGAATGAAACTATGTATCACTGTCCGTCTTATGACTGAAGATCGTTATCTTTGCCTGTTAAGTTCCCTAGCACATGAGGGTATATTGGTCTTTTTACCATACAAATACATACATATGCTAAAGCCTGATGCTATGATTTAAAACAACACTACAATATAACTTGCTAATACCGTGTGCTCTAAACTTACAACGAGACCAAAATGTCTTGCAAGTGTTTGCAGACTTTTTATATTCAAGATTAGATAGTACGATCAAACCTTCAAGTAACTTTAAATTCTTTAAGTATGTAAATGTATATAAATATATACAGACGAATTGCGCATTTGCAAAAACAAATGCGATAATATAATACCTCTTTATTTATGCTACAATCTATTTTATACACTTAATATGGTATATGTTTGATTACCATCATTTAGACCTTTAATCGCGAAAACTAGCTTCCATTGCAGAGAGAAGTGCGTCCTTAGCTTCCTTCGCCACTTCGGTAGCCATTTCTTTTATCACACCCATTGCAGATTGTCCCAAGTTTACAGGTTCGATTGTTTTCATATCGGTGACGTTCTCACCAAGCGATATCGTATGTGACAGGATGATTATCTCGATCCCCAGACGATGTCTTCACGGGGTAATTGACATTTTCTCCAGAATCACCTCCTGCTAGAAGATCTCTAAGACGTACTCGGACTTGTCCTATATCCCGGTCAAGAAAAGTCCCATCATGCTTGATCTCACAGAAGAGGGTGTAATTTTTGTGCCTTGAAGCAATATTAAATTCCACCCTCAAATTCCAAACGGGACAACTTGCACCTTTTATTGCGGTTTGGGTTCGATATACTGGGGACCGTTCGTACTCTCCAGCAAGCCAGACAAGTACGTAAGGGTCCATGGTACCAAAATGTTTAACGTCGGTGAGACCTTTTCCGGAGTGGATGAAAATCTCTAACTTGCAAGATTCCATTGTTTTATGCGAGTGTTTGATTGTTTGAAATGAAACACGAAGAAAGGGTTATTAATAATGGGTTTCAAATTTTATTACAGGTTGTTGTTCAATTATTGAGGTTATATATGGATTTGAAAACTTCAAGATCCAACCATATAGATTCTTTAGATCATTCCTTTTCACAAAATTATACTGTAGAAAACAAACGTAGACTTGGTCTTTAGACTACTCCATAGTAAAAAAGTAATTGTTGCATGATAGAAACTTTGAGCCAGAAAAGGTTTAAATGTTTTATAAGCTATTCAAAACATTATACAATTTGTGTTAATTATATTTATATAGTTATGAATTGTTGTGTTCATGAACTCTATACAATATATGTTCATTTTCTTTTTGCTCGGGTTAAACACAGGTAAATACAATAGGGACGGACCAACATGAGTGCCGGGTGTGGCACAGGCTACACCCGATTTTAGAACACAAAGTGTAAAAAATGGTCAAAAACGTGGTTTTTTTTTACTTTGTGCAACCCACAAATATTTTGTTGTTACTTTGTTTTCTTACGGTGTAATTTTAGTTAGCCCAAAAATTCTGAACACTCTCATGAAAATCCTGGGTTCGTCCCTGAAATACAATACACAATGAAGGAAATATTTTACGATATTATTTTGTCACTTCGTCAAGGGTTACAGAGATAGGAACAATGTACTTCAAATTTATGATAAGAACAAGGATTATATTAGGGTTAATGGCCTCTAAATGTATCATATTTATCACGATTTCTTGCTATATATACTAGTTTTAATCCCCGTGCACGCACGAGGCTTATACATTATTTTTTTAAATATAGTGTAGAGATGTATAATTTTTATTTTTTCTATTTTATAAGTTATGAAAGTTTAAGGGGTTACTTGTTTTTTTTATAAAGTTATAATAAAAATTTGTAAATTTATAAATTTACACTTAACTCTATATAATTTATTTGTAATTAAACCACTCAAGTTTTATTAATTACCTCATCTTTTTTTCAAGTTTTTGTTTTTATAAATTTGTCACTTATATTTTTATGTGTTTTTTTCTTCATCAGATTTCTCCATAAAAATAATGTCAATTTTGGAAGTATTTAAGCTTTTTAATTAAACATATATTTAAAAAAAAATAAAAAATTAGAAGCATCATACCTAATAAGGAAAGATTCTTTTTTTTGAAATGCAAAAGTCCTCACTTTTCGTTTTCCTTTACTAGGTAAAAGATTGACAATTTTTTTTGCTATTCTATGTACTAAACTTGCGTTTCTGGTATTTTTTTATGTATTTTATAACCATTTTGCCATTTATTTTATTAACTCGGGATGGGTAAAATAGTCATAAAAAAAAACAAAAAATGTAAATTTCAAACATAGAATAGCATAAAAATTTGTTCGATGTATATAAAAAGAAATCGTGAATTCGCGACAACTATGATACATTATCAAGCTATCAACCCATTATATTATTACTTTTTAGTTATATTAACTTTAAGTCTCTAATACCAATCATAAGCTAGTAAACTATAAACAGAATCAACCGATATATTGTAAACGTTTGGTTGATGTTGACTTTTGTGGTGGTAGCATCAGCGCTCAATATTCTACAACCAAATGCATTCTTGGTTCTACTATATCCGTGATAAAACAATAACAACTAGCTTACTGGTATACCTAATACAAATTTAATACTTTTTTCTGGTTATAGTTCAATCAACTTGTACACTTATTAAACGTCATTTTGGATCTATTACTCCCTCCGTCCCATATTAAGTGTCCATTTTTGACTTTTTAAAGTTTTTTTTCTTCAACTTTGACCTTAATTATTTCTTCTTATGTTATATGATACTCAATGCAAAATATATGAATGGATAGAGTTTCGAATGTATTTTTCATTGGTATAATTTTCAGTAAGCATTATATAACATAAAGAAAAATATTTACGGTCAAAGTTTATGAAAAAAGAATTCAAAAAGTCAAAAATGGACACTTAATACAGTTAAACATCATTTGACTATTGAGGGCGAAAACGCCACACGAACACGCGAGGGCCACAACGGAGTTGGTGTTTTCGTGTGTGGCGCCGGTAAAGCCAGCCCAAATGCTCTTGGAAAACGCCACACGAACACTATGCTCTTTGAAAACGCACACAAAAACGCTCGTGACACTGTACCGTGTCTCGCGTTTTCGTGTTTGGCGTTTTCATGCATTAATTTTTTTTTTGAAATTTGAATTGTGTAGTTGGAAGACAAACAGCTCTAGTAAAAAATTTAAGGCTTCCCACAGTAGCCTTTTGTTTTTTGTTTTTTTTGCTCATTTGAAACTCTATAAATTTTTTTTGCTCCATTTTAACACTATAAAAACCTAATACATGTACCACTTTATACTATACTTTCTTTATAAACTTCTATCTTTTTATATCATCACTTCCAATTATATAAAACTTCACCAAAATGAATCCCAACCAATGGATAAACAACTACTTCAACGACCTATAAATACCGAATACGCAATTACCTAATTCTTCCTCTTCGTATAATCTAAATACCCCATCATCCGCAAACTCCATCACCTTTAATACCAATCAAATTTCGACACGCCCCAATATACCAAACCCATTCGCCAACTTCCAAGTCCCATCTCAAAACCCATTCATCAATTGTACTCCCGAGCAATTTTCTACATGGTTATCACAAACGCAATCTTCTCAACAATTCCAACAATCACAACAGTTTCAACAATCACAACAATTTCAACAAACCCAACAATTCCAACAATCTCAACAAAAGGATTGTAAATTCATAAATCATTTGTCCGTGTCTTTATGAAAACACACTCGGATATTTCTGGAAGCATTGGCGTGTTGCTAAACGCTTAGCAATGTTATTGTATAATTTATACATGTCCAAGTGGGAGCTGTTGGAATATGTCCAAATATAAAGTATATATGTCCGAAATCTATTCGAGCCTAAGGGGACGCACACGTTAATATGTAGAACAATGTTTTAATATATTAATGTAATATATTAATTAGTGTTTAACAAACGATCGTTAAATGTTTTACGTAAATAAATTTCAGTCGTTAAAAGGTTTAAGGGACTAATATGCAAAAACCGAATACCTCTTTCCTTTTGTCGGCCGAATACCATCTCCAAGAGGAGGTGGGAGACTTTGCTTGCTCACCAAGTTATGAGGAGTATATAAGGAGGTCTTAGGGTCTTTGAGAGCTCATAACTTGAAAATCAAAAACCCTAAAAATCCCTTTGTCTCTCCTCTTGTGTTTGACCGAACCTACAACCCACAAAAGGGTTTCGTTTTTTGTTCTATTGTCGTGCGATCGAACCTAGAACCCCTAGGGTTTCGGTTTGCGATTTAACACCACAACCGTGGTGATTGTTTCGTGTGTTGATTGATTGAAAGACGAAGAAGGTGATCATTTGGTTATAACACTACTAGTACTAGCATACATGTTGTTTGCTAAGAACGTATTGTGTGTGTAAACTTAGAGGGATTATTCTTTTAATCCTTGGTGGTTACGTGTGAATTTTAGGCGGAGTTTGTTAATTGCTAAAAGGTACACAAGTTCTTAAACCCTTGTTAATTATAAGTTCTATACGTGTTTGATTTTTCCGCTGCGTACTCGTGTTATGTTTAATCGTTAATTAGAACTAAAATCCCAACAGAGCCAGCGCAAATGCTCCCGGAAAACGCCACACGAAAACGCGAGACACTGTACCATGTCTCGCGTTTTCGTGTTTGGCGTTTTCGTGCAATAATTTTTTTTTGAAATTTGAATGTTGTAGTTGGAAGGCAACGGCTAGAAAAATTTAAGGCTCCCAAAGATGCCGGTTGTTTTTGTTTTTTTGATCCATTTTAACACTATAAAAACCTAATACATGTACCACTTTATACCATACTTTCTTTATAAACTTCTATCTTTTTATACCATCACTTTCAATTATATAAAACTTCACCAAAATGAATCCCAACCAATGGATAAACAACTACTTTAACGACCTACAAATACCGAATACGTAATTACCTAATTCTTCCTCTTCGTATAATCCAATTACTCTATCATCCGCAAACTCCATCACCTCTAATACCAATCAAATTTCGACACGCCCCAATATACCAAACCCATTTGCCAACTTCCAAGTCCCATCTCAAAACCCATGCATCAATTGTACTACCGAGCAATTTTCTACATGGTTATCACAAACGTAATCTTCTCACCAATTCCAACAATCACAACAATTTCAACAATCCCAACAATCATAACAATTCCAACAATCTCAACAATATCCTCAACATTCGTCTCAAGCACCACAAGAATCGAATAATCCCGACAAGGGCGGCCCGTCACATAAACAAGGCCGAAAAAAATTCATGGCAAAAAAAATCTAGGTTGGGAAAGAAAAACATACCGCAGCTTTTGGACTCAAGACGAGGAACAACTTTTGGTACATAGAAATATATGAAGATCCGAAAAGTGGGAATGACCAAGCGAGAGATACTTTTTGGTACAAAATTCTCGACGTATACAACGAGCGAGCCAAGCAAAATGGTTGAAAGGTGAGAAACAAAAATATGTTGACGGGTAAGTGGACGACGATGAATCGAGATGTACAAAAGTTTAACTCGATTTATGACCAAACCCAACTTATAAGTGGCGAAAATTAAGAAAATTTGTTCGCACGGGTACTAATATTATTAAAGATCAAACAGGAAGAGAATTTAAGCATAGGAGTGCTTGGCTTTTTTTTGAAAAATAAATTCAAATGGCAAAACCCCGAGTCTACACAAGCAAGAAGAACCCAAGGACGGGTAACCGAAGAAGACAAGCCGGAAATGTTTGGAGAGGATGCTATCCCGCGTCCACCCGGGGCTCCTCGAAAATCAAAAGCTCAACGTTCTATAAACTCAACATCCGCCACTTCCGTTTCACAAAAAAAAAAACAATTTACCGAGTTGATGCAACAACAAATAAATTTGGACCGTGAAGCGAAAAAAGAACACATGGAGCGCGAGACTCGCGGTTTTCAAAATTCAAAAAAGAAACGAAGAATTGAAGATACTAACTTTCGACACTACGAGGATGAATCCGGCGGACGCGGCGAAGATCGATGCTTTAAAAAAGAAGACCCGGGCTACGTATTTAAATTTCTAAATTGTTATCGTATTTTATTTAAAAAAAATTTAGTTTATGTTTTTTTTTATTTAAGTTTATGTAATGTTTTTTTAATTAATGAAATTTGAATTTTATAAAAAGTTTTTTTTTATATGTATAGAATGAAAAATATAAAAAAAAATAAAAAAAATGAGGTCCCAATAACACCAGAAATGTTGGTGTTAACCAGGGAGCCTGTTTTTGGTGTTATGGGGTGTTTTGGCGTTATGAAAAACGGCACGAACACGACGGCTCCACTGTACCTTGTGCTCTAAGTATTTTTAGTATAACTCAGCAAAATAACAGCTTCTTACAGATTGAATTAAAGTAATTACCGGACTCATACTAAGAATGATAAAGATTAATATTATTCAATGATTACAAAATACATAAACAAAGAAAATTACAACACTGTGTTTGTTCCTTCTTCTTCAGTCGTCATTCCCATTAATTCAAGCTTCACCTTTTTTTGTTAAGAGGATGTGGCTGTCCTCACTTTTTTCAATGAGTTCATCTAAGATCTTAACCACTGTCAGCAATTCTTTCAGTCAGGACTTTGACCTTGTAAAAGACGATATCTCTAATTCTATACCTTGGAAAGATCAACGAACGGTGCTAACTCAATATTTGATGTTGTCACCGCTTTTCATGGTTACCATGTTAGTACGTACTCAATCATAAAATCAAGATTGGTAATAATATAATTTTATCGTACTCATTAAGTAAGAGACATAATAACAAGATCTTTCAAGTGAAACACGTTGTGACTGAAGATTGTTCTTCAAGATTAAGCTTATATGGCTTGTAGGTTGACTTGGGTCGTGTAAAGGTGCGGACTTCTCGTTGCAATGAGGTCGTTCGGTTCTCCATTTTGTTGTTGCTTGGCGGTTGGGGTCTTAGCTGCCATTCGTGTTTAAATTTTTAACTGTTGTTTCCTGGTGTTGTCGTTTTTTGTTGATTTTGTTTATGTTTCTTTTCGGTTTGAGGGTTAATGTTTAGCATTCGGGTCTGTGCCTCATAATTACTTAATTTTAACTTTGAGATTCCCCAGCGAGCGTTCCCCAGCGACTTGTCGCTGGGGAAAGGTATCCATAGCGACAAGTTGATGGGGAAAGCCCCGAATTTTCGCCAGGGAAAAGGGCAAATGTTGTAGTGTATGTTGCATAACCATAGCAATTATTTCAAAATTTACAACGAAATACCAACAAAAGAAATTGAGAACAAAATTTTATTGGTTACCGTTTCAAATCCGTTGCAATTATTCTGTAAATTATAAGCGGACTGAAATAAATTATTAAAAAAATAAAAAATTAAAGCATGATCACGTTTCATTGCAAAACTATACAATAAATTGCAACGACTTTGCAACGGAAAAAAATAATGTTTTCTTTTACATTTACTTAAAATAATTTTGGTTTATATCCCAAACGATTTTACAATGGATTTGCAACGGATTATTAATAATAAATTAAAAATAAATTATTATACTTATTCCGTTGCAAATCTGTAACAATTATTTAAATATTTGCAACGACTTTGCAATGGAAACTAATAATAGTTTATTATATATATATTTTTAATGCTCCGTTGCAAATCCATTACAAAATTCAAATAAACTAGACGAATTTGCAAATTGCTAATCCGTTGCACATATGTTGCAAACCCGTTGCATATTTGCAACGGAAAATTTCTGTTGCAAATTTTTGTAGCATTTGCCCACTTGTGTAGTAGTAGGCATTGCCCTTTTTTTTAAAATTTGAACGTTGGCCAACTACTATATTAAAAAAAATAGCCGTTATTTTGTATTTATTACCCACTTTTTTCTAAATTTTACCTTTTAAAAATCCTATAAATACCTCTTTATTATACCAAACTTTACACGCTTCTAATATCATTTTTACTTCAACAATATATATTGTTCATTCAAAAAAATTCACTATGGATCCCGACTCTCCCAAAAAAACCATAGTTGATAAATACGATATTTATTTTCAAGACGACGCGGAGCGATATATGTGGGGTTATGAAGCTTATGAACAATTTCTAGCTATGAGTAATCAAGAAGTCGGGGTTTCGGGATCGGGTATTAAGAGGACGCGTGCGTACATCCCTCGTGACCGGGAAGAGGCGGAACAACGCCTACTCGGCGACTATTTTGGCGACGATGAGACTCCTCCTAAATATTCAGAAGAAAACTTTAGGCATATCGTAAGAGTTCTACACTTTTTGCTCAAATAGTCAATGATATTACTAGTTTTGGAGTTCTACAAGGTCGTTGGGGAATTATACGACAACCCGCACGTGCTTTACATATAAACACGTTGAAAAGAATCATGTATTGTTATATGATATTACACAACATGATATTGCAATCGGAAAAATTCGAATTGTCGAATTTTAAAGATATGTTCGTTACTCCAGAATCGAACAATCAACGAACTTGGATCGAACGATGCGATATACATGTTAGGAAAACCAAAGAACTTTGTGATAGTAAAGTGCACAACGAGCTTCGACACGACCTCATGGATCATTTGTGGAACCGCGATAACTGAATTCTATGTATTTTTATTTTTATGTAATTTTTTTTATTTGTAATGTATTTTTTTTAAGTTTAATGAATTTATTTAATTTTAAAGTGTATTTGTTATGTTATTAAAAAAAATCTATGGCTTGAGCCAACGAGGGAGTCACCTGAATGTGGTGCCATAGCAATTCTCGTGCCATAGCACTTTTGCTGATGTGGCAGCACTTTTTGGTGCTATGGCTTGAGCCATGACACCACGGTACCCAGTGCTCTAGGGCCGCGCCAATTAGACTTAGTTCATAGATTGAGGATTTAACCACCCTTCAAGTAGAAAATAAGGAATACAACCATATTAACTAGACAAGGACGTGACAATTCGACTAATCAATAATAGATAACTAGGGAGTAGTGGAATTCTAGGTAAATACATTTTCACTGGGAGTGGTGGTGCCAAACTCAAAAAGTGGTGCCACGTCAGCAAAAGGAAGTTTGGCACCATAAATGCTATGGCACCAGAATTCAGTGGCATTGGTTTGGCACCAGAATTCTGGTGCCATAGCATTTTTTTATTATATAACGGCTACTTTTAAAAAAAATAAAAAATCAGTTTCGCGTGGGCTGTTAGCCACGGCGTGAGGAGCTATGGCGCGAGGCTGGGAGTGGTGCGCCATGGCCTTTTTTCGCGCCAAGGCTTGGCGCCAGGCTAACAGCCATCGACTCCCTCCGCTCTTATAAGAAGTTCTCATCAATTTACTTTTCTTGCACATTAGTTTAGATAATTAGTTTAGATAGTAGCTAGGATTAGCTACGCCCTTTCCTCCAAACTCGAAATTTTACTTGCTTTTAATAAAATACAAAAACAATCTTCTTTTAATCCTTAGGCCTAATTCGTCATTCATTACGAATCTACCTCACTATTCTCCTAGAGAACGATCAACCCTCCAGGTCTTACCTATACTACACCACAATGATTAAGTACACTGCCTAAGAGATTGTAAAACTTCTTGTGGGTTTTCAACCGACTAATATCATGCTCCACATAAACTATCTCATAAATAAGTTGTCTAGAAATCTCCAAAAAGACTTCCATAAATAAATAAGTATATAAGAAGAGTTCGCTTGCGGGTTTATGTAATTTCGACTTATATTTCAAAATTCCAAACTTTTTAGACTTTTATAAGATTTACGGTTTTAGAATAAGTTTATAAGCCGATAAATAAGCTTAAACAAACACCCTCGTCGTTTACGAAGTTTAACTAGAATTCTAAAAATTCTACACAAGTTAACAAGATTAACTAGAATTCTGAAAATTCTAAACAAATTTTGAAAGTGTGAAAAATTCTTAAAAACTTCTTGTTGATTTTTATATGCCTTACAAAACTTTGTGTGGCATAAAAGTAGTATAAATAGAGTTGGCTAGCTCATTTAACATAACACAACTCACATTCTCAATTTGGGAAAATTATCAAGACGGTCATATTTAACAATTTCATTTCAGAAAAGACACATTTTCTCAAAGAAATCGAAAATGGTAATTTGACCATGTCGCACCTAAGGGGTGCGACGCAAAATAAAAGATTTCTAGAATAAAATCCATGTGTCGCCATTTAGTTGGTCTTGACCTGTCGCACCTAGAGATGCGACACCTCCCATGAACATTTGTAAGTTTCCATGAAAATACGCCCGTATTGTAAACAAAATGGTTAAATACGAGATTTTCGTAATTATCTTAACTTTTTATTTCTTGCAAAGGCCTCTCAATTTCTACAAAGTTCTTTATTGGTCCCGTGTATTCTTAATTGTGCTCTTTTTTATTATATGAGCAAATTCTATTTTCGTTCAAACACAAAAAATTAGCGATGGTGGATGCCTAAAAAAAGTGTTTTCTCACAATAGACCTGAGTGACTTGGACAACTTAATTAGGCGATTTGGGTGGCGACTGCATTAAATTTTTTATAAATTTCTTATGCAAGTACATGTAGTGTAAGAGTTGTGTAAAATGTGTGTAAGCTACTATCTCATTAAATTTCTTGGGCAATCGACCATTGTACCATGGTCGACTTGTTTTTGTCATTTTGTGTAAAAAGTCAAACTTACTAAAGTTGGGCGACTGACGGCTTTCATTTATCTTCTTGGGCGACTGGGTAATATACCGTGTAATATCTCTCGTTTTGTGTGCCATAAAAAATTAACCAAAACAACTTTAACAAAGAAAATACTAACACAAATAAAAAACACACACACAAATCAAACACACATAAATGAACACAAATCAAACACACACAATATTCATCCCCATCTTCAACACACATACATACACACGTATCCTCCCCACACACACATACACACCCATCTTCACCACGATAAACAAACCCTAACCATAACCATAAAAAAGCCATAACCATAACCATAACCATTAGTATTTCTAAAGCCTCGACTCGTGTCACATCCCGGAAAATGGACTCAACTAAATAAAGGTGGTGCAACGAGGCAAGTGTGTCACAGGATGTGCAGTAAGCGATCCAAACAAGTTCCTGTACACATCATACCGAATGTACAACCAAAGACGCGTTAGATTATGGTTTTGTTTTTAGGTATAAATGCTTAGTCATATGCAGTCCTTTTGTGATTTGTCCTTAAACTATTAAACTACTCATAGCGAAATTGGTGCGATGTAATGAGACAACTTAGTAGATATAGAAACAAAACAAGACAAAAATAAATTCAAGGTTATATAAACGCATTTTATGATTAGATCCGTATCAAACAGACTTTTTTCACAATATGGGTAACTCCATTCCTCTAATAACGTATCAAATCTTACATAAGAGTTTGTAAACATACACGGGTAAAAAACACTATAACTCCAACTACAATAGTACTAAAGATTCTGAAGAGGTCACCATGTGAATCGTTTACTCGTCAAACAATAAGAGTACATTGTGTTATGTCCATATAAGGACAACCAAACAAAACACTATCAACATAACGGTTCCTCTACTAACCTCATGAAACATAAGTTCTTTACTATGTACTTGAACAAGATCCAAATACCCTTTTCTATATTGTAACAACAAAATTTTATGTATTTAGAATTCATCCATCTCCACAACTAGCACTCCATCAACGGTGTTTTTCAAAGTGAGAAGACCAGGTGTAAAGAGCGGTACAGACATCTCCCTCCTTTATGCAGCTCAGAGTGTAGGTACCTGACCCTGAGTATAGTTTGGACTTGTCCTCGCAAATTAGCTATATTTTGGAGTGGCATAGCATTGACAAAAAATTGTCTTAGAGTGGAGAGGCGGCGGACATCCAGGCCGCGGAATGGCGTAGCCCGAGAACTTCTTGGCCTAGGAGTTGTTTTTGTTGGAGGCATTGGGGCTCATTGGACACCAAGGTAGTGAGAAGCCCATGGAAGACATCACCGCTCCCTATTATACGCAAAACAGATTCAGTTTCTCAGTTCTATATAATATACATGATGGAAATAAAAAACTATAAATTATTAATACTTACATTTTGTGTACTTTTGCGCTACTCAGTTCCATATAATATATAGAGGAAATTACTTAAACGGACCATTTATAGGATGACTTTTCGAAAACAGGCGATGCGTTTTTATTTTACCAAAATGGTCCGAGAGATTTAGTCCATTGGATTAAAGAAATCAACGAAGCATATTTATCCACGTATTAAAAGTCGCGGTTTGATACCTTATACGCGCTAATAAAAAAGTTACTAAAAAACAAACATTTACTCCAAAACGCGCATGCTATAAACATTTGCTTTTCAATTCAATTTACCAAACAATTGCTTTTCAATGCCTTTACAAAGATCTGAAACCGCGCTCTTTAAACATAGGTGCACCATAAAAAAAAACATTTTTAAATCAACATTGTCGAAAGCGACTACTTATTTTATTCTTTTGATTTGGTGGAAAGCGACTAAACACTGCGCAGGTTCATTTTGGTAACATGTATAAAATGAGTTCATTTTGGTAACATGTATAAAATGAGTTCATTTTGGTAAATGATGTATAAAATGAGTTCATTTTGGCAATCGATTTTAATATATATGTTTGAAATATTAGCGACCCAACCAAAAAACTAAAGTGATTCCCCTTTAATTCTAGTCTAGACAAAACAAGTCAATTGGGCAACGATCAACGTATCGGGTTGGGTCTAATTTAACAAAGTTATATTAATCTAAAAATCAACGAAAACAATTTAAAGGAGTAATAGTTTGAAGTGATAGTTAAGTTTAAATTGGTAATTTCTTCATCATTTTCGGAATAGATTTGAAAAACCCACAGATAACCGAGTGTATATTGATATGAATTTTCCAAAGTCCATTACAATCGATCAACAGATGGACTTGGAATGTGCCGTTTCCAAAGAGGAGCTGAAGAGGGCGGTGTGGGAATGTGGTACTGATAAATCTCCTGGACCGGATGGATTCTCGTTTGGTTTTTATAGGCAATTTTGGCCGTCTATTGAAAATGACGTGTTTGCGGCGGTCTCACATTTCTTTACCTTCGGAGACATTCCTAATGGATGTAATTCATGTTTTATTGCTTTAATCCCGAAAGTGCCTGATGCTAATATGGTTAAAGACTTTAGACCAATTAGTCTCATTGGAAGTATTTATAAGATCATTGCTAAAATCCTGGCAAATCGTCTTGTTGGTGTTTTGGGGGATATTGTTAATGAGGTGCAATCCGCTTTTATTACGGAGAGACAAATTTTAGATGGTCCTTTCATCCTTAATGAGGTCATTCAATGGTGTAAATTGAAGAAGAAACAATCATTAATTTTTAAGGTTGATTTCGAGAAAGCCTATGATTCGGTCCGATGGGATTTCTTGGATGACGTCTTGAAAAAGTTTGGTTTTGGTAATAAGTGGTGCGCTTGGATTCAAAGTTGTTTAAGGTCTTCGAGAGGTTCTATTATTATTAACGGTAGCCCTACGGAAGAGTTCCAATTCTTCAAAGGGCTAAAGCAAGGTGATCCGTTATCTCCTTTCTTATTTATTTTAATTATGGAGAGTTTACACCTATCATTTCAACGTGTGGTGGATGTTGGCATGTTCAAAGGAATTAATCTAAGCCCTTTGGTGAACCTTTCTCATATGTTTTATGCGGACGATGCGGTGTTTGTGGGACAATGGTGTGATGGTAATATTAATACCCTTGTTTATGTGTTGGAGTGTTTTTTCCAAGCGTCTGGTCTTCGTATCAACATGTGTAAAAGTAAGATTATGGGGGTTAATGTGGGTGACGAGAAGGTTAAATCTGCGGCATCAAAACTTGGGTGCCTTATTCTTAAAACTCCGTTTTCATATTTAGGCACAAAAGTGGGAGGAAACATGTCTCGGGTGCAAGCTTGGACGGAGGTTGTCGATAAGGTAAAATCTCGATTATCTAATTGGAAAATGAAATCGTTATCAATCGGAGGTAGACTTACGCTTCTTAAATCGGTTTTAGGATCGATGCCTATATTTTATATGTCCATCTTTAGAGTCCCCTTGACTGTTTTACATTCGCTAGAGTCCATTCGTTGTCATTTTTTTAATGGACATGAGATAAATAGTAACAAGGCTTCATGGGTTAAATGGAAAAGTGTGTTGGCTTCTAAAGAGAAAGGAGGTCTAGGGGTCTCAAGTCTTTATGCTTTAAATAGAGCTCTTATGATGAAATGGGTTTGGAGGTTTTATTCTCAAAAAGAATCTCTATGGGCGAGAGTGATTAAAGCTATTTATGGCGATGACGGACACGTAGCAGGTCTTGTTGGAGGAACATTGTAAATGAAGTGAGGATTTTGAGTAATCAAGGTATTAAAGTTCTCGATTATATGCGGATTAAATTGGGAAACGGAGAATCAACGGCCTTCTGGGATGATAATTGGATTGGTGGTAAAGTTCTAAAGTATTCTTTTCCACGTATTTATGCTTTAGAAACTGAGAAAGAAGTGACCGTTAATTCTAAAGAGGAGGTGTCGAACAAGTTCAATTCAATGAGTTATCTGATATGTTGCAATCGGTTTCTCTTATGCCTTATTCTGACGGGTGGGTTTAGTCGTTAGAGGGTTCGGGGGAGTTTTCTGTCGCATCTATTAGGAAGATAATTGCTGACAATCGACTTTCGACAGTGGATACTAAGACTCTTTAGATCAAATGTGTCCCTATTAAGGTGAACGTCGATGCCTAGAAAATAAAGATTGATGCTCTTCCGACAAGATTCAATATTTCTCGTAGAGGTATTGATATTGACTCTATCATATGTCCTATATGTGAGTGTGTGGTCGAGTCTGCGAGACATGTGTTCTTTAGTTGTAGTTTGGTTAGACAAATAGTGCGCAAAGTTTGCTCCTGGTGGGATACAGAAAAGATAGTTATAATTTGATTTTTTCTCAATTATACTCACTTCAATCTTTCATTTTCCTTTTGTTTTAAAATAATTAAAGATAAAATAGAATTTTGTGAACAAGAGAACAATGTGTCTATAGCTACCAAAATAAAAGACATCTTGCACTTGTCACGATGTATGATTTAAACCGCAACGAGTAAAGAAAATTACTAGCAGGTCTTCTAGGTAAATTTTCTTGGACTCGATTCATTCCTTATAGTGCTAAATACCCTTGTGGCTAGGCCTACCGATTAAAGAGGAATTACATGCTAAATATCCAAGTTAATGTATACGTGATGGCTAGTCCCTCATCTACATAAGTAGAACTTATATACTCTGTACAATACCTAAGTACATTGCTACTTGTAGGCATTCTAAGATAGTAGGAAAGTAAATAAATCGCTATTTGCTTCTACTAGTATGTAACACTTTACATTTGTCAAATCCAGTGGAACTTTGCGGTTTACTACTGAAAAGACATTCATAGTGAGGTTGTCAATTTTCAGTGGGAGCTACCAAGAATGTTATTTTCTTGGTAGTTACCCAAATTTTTTCTAACTTGATTTGAAATAATTCATTACTTTCCGAATATGAACGACCATAGTTTAAGGAAAATTGCCTTTTATTTTATAGATAACACGTTGCCTTTCCGATGTTTTCAGAAATGTTATCTATAGAATAATAATCCACAATTCCTTATTCAACATTTTGGTTTGAAATCTACTTGTTATATCTATGATACTATCATATTGTTTATACATTCAAGCTTCTTTGTCCCGTATTGTATTAGGTAATTTGTCCCGCCAACACAAGCGAGGAGAAACCTAAGTGTGTGCAAGGAACAACATATAACAATATGATTATTTGTTTCTTTTTGACCGCAAGGTAAGAAAGCTAATAAATCTACTAGGACTTAAACATCAAGTGAGGCACTGATGTTTGTGCCCTATTACATTAAAATATCAAGATATAATTCTAGGAAACTTCAACTAATTGAACTATATAATTAGTCAAAATAATTATCGGTTAATTATTAAACCTGATTATGAAGTATGAAATTAACTTGAAATTACCATTGAACTCAAGAGTTCCGTTCCATATTAACTATAGTAGTATAAATTATGTTTACTTGTTAAGAATCGTAATTATAAAGTCCTTGAATTTGTCAATGACTTTATAACATAAAGTATGAGTAGACATTGGTTAACATTCCTTCCGTTAACACATAAACAAAAAGGTCCTTGATTGATTCAAAAACACATATAATGATATAATTGACATGTTTGTTTTTCTTATAAACACATGATCAAAAGAATCTTAGAACTGTTCTGTCTCTTGTGAACAACATGAACATAAATTAATGTACTTATTCAAGAAATATTACAATATAGATAATGCAAGCACTTCGGCTATTAAAATACCTTTGTAGTCAATTTGGCTCGACCCATTGGTAAGGTATTAATCCAAATAAGAATTAAAAGTTATCAGGGAATTATATAAAGTCTCACAATTCCAATACACAATGAATACCACATTATCATGGTATGTCTAATGTGTTTGAAACAAACTATATTCACATTGTTTGATTTCTGATAACTTTTAATTATCTAAACCTCCTAAAAATCTATCAAGGGTTAAAAATTTACTTGTTTCATAGATACAGTGAATATAGTTCAAACAAGAAGTATTTAAGACATTATCTATTAAAGGAATTGGGATGAATCCCATTATGTCTGATTAAATTCTAGAAATTGTTAAATATCTTATGATGCATTTTAATTAACAAGCTAGAGAGGAAACTATAAAATGTTATTTTTTTGTCCCAATTAAAAAACAATTTTATTGTGCTTAAATACTTAGTATTAAAAATTATCTCTACTTACAAAAGTAAAGTGGGAGCAATCTAAGATATTGAAGAATCTATAAGTACAAAATACATAGACTTCTGAATTCACTAACTTGGCTGATGTCATACTAATGTTATAACATGGAAATCGTTGAATCCAAAGTATAATGTAACTCTCAATCATAAAATTCTGGGGTGTGGGGGTATGTTAGTCATAGTTTATTTTTCCGTAAGGATGCCTCATCAATGGAGTGATATTTTTATATTCAATGTTGAGGAATATTAGTTAAAGGGTCATAATAAACCTGCTAACTAAATAAGATGAATTATCACATCTTGAATCTGATAAATATCTTAGAACTAGTAATGAAAAATGCAATATCAAAAAAGATATCAATGTTTTTTTGAGATTGATTGGTCTTTCACCAAACAGTAAAATTTGAGGTGAGAATGAATTTCTTTTGAAAGAAGGCTCATAAGGACAAAATTGTATACATATTAATTCCTGACTGATGACAAGAGTTTTTAATCTTACTCAAGCAATTGACTATGATTAAATTTTTCTTTTCTACACGCATTAATTATATAAAGATAACTAATTGTCATCACAGATTACTGAATCTAACGTATGGCGAATTAAAGATCATAACTCTTTCCTTAATGATTACCTTGCGAGGACGATGATTAAATTAAGATAACTGCTAAGTACATCTGACATCAAGTGGGAGCATTATGTTTTTTTCTTAAAATTCATATGTTATGTAACATATTGAAGGTATCATTCTATCTAAGCTAGATGTTAATCCTTGAGATTGGAATGAAACTTCACTTGGGAATTTAGAAAATAAAACAAACACCTTTGGAATAAATGTTTAATGTAATAAACATATGCGTAAATTAAGTCCTAACACAAACCAATATATCAATTGAAGCAAGTCTAAATGATATTATTCACACTTTGAGATAATTTAATACATGGATGGAAACCTTGTGTTTTTAACGAAGGATTCATCATGTATATCTTATATTGTGTATGAGACTGGTTGTTACTTTTGCACAAGAGCAAGATGAGCTAACAACAACAGTATCTAATTGAGAGTGTTTAGATGACTGATAGCAACAGTATCTAATTGAGAGTGATTTAGATGACTATTAAAACAAATGTTTACAAATTATATAAGGCATAGTGTTGTTTGTATACACACCATGCTAGATAATAATTAATCTTAGTTAAAGTAGGATTTCATCTTTTATGATAAATCTACTAACTAGATATGCTCATCTTAGAGCATAGTTGCAATACACATTAAAGAATGAGAATACTTTACATTTTAAGAAACTGTAAAGATGACTGTCTGAGATAGGTATGTTGTTGACTTCAAATACCTCATAAAAGGTACTGTCACATTTCCATACTATGATTCTTGCAATAGTATGCAAATATACATACGACAACTATTTATCCGTCAAAGCGTTCCAAATTCTTCACAAAATGTGAAATGAAACAAGTATTCGGAAAGTTTACTCAAATAACTATTAGCTGTCTTGTAAAGGAAAAGTTGAGAATGTTGGATACATTGGACTTCAACTTGCTAATTAGTTTCATGCATATCTGTTTTTTAGTATTTGAATAATTGGGATGTAAGACAATTTTTACTTTCTGATGAATAAAGATACGTGGTATTTGTTATTCATACTTATAATAATTGTTATCCTATAATTGCATGTTTAATCCTTGAATAATTTTATTATTCTAAACATGTCCATTGTCGGTTAACAATATGAGAGTATTGTTACATAAGAAAATGTGAGTGTTGGTTATATTCTTTGAATATATGGATGGTTCCCGGCAAACTCATATGTTATTCACAAGGGATGCATATTGGACACCCCAATCTTCGAATATTTACTTTTGGATCCTTAGTCATGAGTAAAATATCAAAAAATGGTTAGTTAAGTCATCTTTAGACTTGAGAATACAAACAAGTTTCCTGTAAAGTGTGTGATATCACTTTTTTAAATCTAAGTCCAAACTCTAACCCACAAAGGTATTAGTAAAGGCTATTATTAGAAGTGATGTGAAAGCAGCATTCACAAACACATGTATTCAACAAAGAATTTGTTCTCCACTTGATGTGCAGTATTGAACCATTGGCGGCATCTCCATAATTAATTCTGATAATTGTGTGGCCGCACCCTAAGGGTAATGCAAGATGATTCTTTGATTACATTTGGTATATCTGTATTTAAGGTTCTATAACGAGAGATCTAAATAGATAAACTATATAAAATGAGTTAGGATCCATCATCCATGGTTTAACGGTATTTGAAACAAAAGGGAATGGATTTATAGCAAAGAGATACATAACCATGGGCAACTGGAGAATGTTTATGAAAACTTAATATCAGACATTTCAAGTTTTCAAAACGAATTTGAGTGGTTGCTAGACGTTCCATCTTAGAATATGAGACATTCTTAGTGTTTGTTGGCTACTCACCAACTCCCCAGTGGGAGCTGTGATTATGGTAGTATGGATACGCACCTATGCGACTAGAAATGTGTGAGCCTATTAGGGGCACACACGTTAAACACTTAGAGTGTGTTTTGTACTTCATGTAATAAACCGATGGACTAAAATTAACCCGAACTCAAACCACATGGACCAATGAGTGGCCGGCCATGATAATGTTTAAGGAGGGAAGAGTTTGAGTTGTTTTAGAAAAGGAGAAAAGGTTTTAGATAAGGATTAGAATTGAGTTTTCTTATCCTACAAGACTAGTGGTTTGGGATGTATATAAATACACAAACTCTAGCTCATATCTGATGTATTCTAAAAACCCTAATAGCCTAAATGTTTCGGTTGTCTTCTCCTTCCAAAAACACAGCCGAATTCCAAACTTCACTAGAGGTATTCAGTTGGTTTATTTTGTCTTAAGATCGATTTTGGTAAACCCCAAGATAAGGTATTCGGTGCAGCTAGTACTCCACCTGAATTCGGTGTATTAACCTGATCACTGTAGGTTTCAGTTTTGTTTTGGATCACAAAGGTTCGACGGCAGCAACAAGAACCAGGTTTTGGGTTTTGGTTGTGTTTGGATCTTACCGAAATTGAAAGAAACCCTAATTAGGGTTCTTAGGTTTTCGGTTATTACAACAAGGGTTGTTTGTGTGGTTTTGATCCAAGAATGTTTTGACACTTGGTGTTTTGTGACGTGAAGTAGCAAGGCTAGCATTCCGGGCACACTTGGTTGACGTGTTTGTGTGAGCACTCGTAGAGATGACATCTTAGTCATTTTGTTTCATTACATTTGCAGTTGACTTCAAGGGTTAGTTTTCTATTTACCCTTTTGTTTATTTATTGTGTGTTAATCATATGTATCAAACATGATCCATATCCGCTGCGTACTCGTGGTTGTTAATGGTTAACAGTTTATCAAATCCCAACATACGTTAATGTGCCTATTATGTTAAAGTTACGTGTAAGTAATGTAGACTATTAAGAGTGACTAACTTACTTTTGGTTGCATTCGAATGAGTAGATACAACATTAGGCGCATTTACAATACGTTGAACATCATGCGACGTAGTAATAGGTTTGATCGAAAGATTCGTGTTTGTAATATCATTAAGTCGAGGTCTTCCCATCCGACGTGTCACAATAGATTCTCTATTAACTATAATATCACTAATTTTAAAGATATCCTTTATTTAGTACTCCACCCGTCTCATAATTATAGTCCACCGACAAAAAAACACGTAGTTTAAGAAAAATATTATCATTACAGTTTTCTCTCTCTTACTTTTTGCATAATAACAAATTAATTTCTAAATTCTTTAAAAACATTAAGTGAGGGTAATATGGTAAACTTAATATAAATTCTCTATCTATTTTTAAAAGTGGACAATTAATTTGGGACAAACAAAAAAGAAAACATGGACTATAATTATAAGATGGAGGGAGTAGTTGGCATACTATAAATATGGATACTTTTGTTTAAACATTTTGTTTATATTATTTTACAATTATTTAAAAAAAACGTTTAAAAACTAAGAGCCTTCGGTGTCATCACGCCGTTGCTGACGTGGCAATGCCGCTTCTGACTTTATGACACCGGAAAGTGAAAACCCCCCACGGTGTTGGTGCCCACGTTAACATATCAACGCTGCAACGCCGCCTATTTTCTTGGTTTTTTCTTTTTTTTCCTTTTAAAAAGTGGGTATATGCTTGTTTAGTGGTGTGTTGTTAGATTGGTTTGTAGTTGTGGTGTGTGTGTGTAGAGTGTGTGTTTTACTATATGAAAGGTGTGTGTGTGTGTGTTCACATGAAGAAGAAGAGGTGGCTTTTATTTTTTTTAACTTATATTAATAATGTATTTTGTTTTTTTAATTTTAATTTAAAAATAAAAAATTAGTTTTAAAATTGTAAATGAAATGAATTTATTTAGTTTTAAAATTGTGGGAAAAAAATTAGTGGGTCCCAAAAAGTGGTGTTAATTTTTTTTTTATTTGGTGTTATATTCCTTATATTTTTTTTTGTTTTAGTGTATGGTGTTAAAGATAACGTGATACCCAAAAAATGGCGTTATGGTGTTATAACACCTAGCCCTCTAATAATCATATTTTAAAATCTTGTTAATAACAATCTGTTTATAACTAAGCCCAACTTTTATAAAAGCCCAATTTGTGTATAGTAGACAAATAAGAAAACGTTAAAAATTCTGATTGACAAATAGCAGAGGTAGAGTATATACTACTGTCAATAAATTCACTGCAACATATTTTAGTCTACATCTTGTATTATAAAACCATCAAGTTGTTGTATCAAATCAAACAAACACAAAAAACACACCCAGGCATCCGAAAATTAGCTTCAATCTGCAGCTAATGCAATGATTTATAACATACGGTTTTTTTGTTTATTTCTATTTTACGTGAATCTTTTGCATGATCTTGTTTATAATCAATCTAACTTCTAAGGAATCAGGAGTTAGATAACTCTATCCTTCACAGCATCTGATTAAAAAAGAATATGAAGTTAATGTGATTAAAATAATCTAGATATGATTGAGCCATTTTTTGGGGTATTTAGAATTCAATCTAACTGTGAATCATTGTCAATCTGAATGAGTAATTGGTTAGATAAGTATTTTGTTAAGTTTAAGATGTATATTAATATTAAGTTAGTGATCAGCTTATTACAAAATATAATGTGGATAATATACTCTTTTTTTGACTTGTTGATAAAAAATGTTTACACATATATGATGTTTGGAATTTGGTAGTATTTTAAAAAGAGTGTTGTGAAAAGTATATTCTTTTGTATATGGAACATAAATGGATTCTTGTTGGAATTCCGTGTTTTGGGTTATTACATAGTAGTTAGAAAATAGAAATTATGCTAAATGTTACTACCTCCGTCCCATATTAAGTGTCACTTTTTCAAGTTTTTTTTCTTCATCTCTGACCTTAATTATTTCTTTTTATGTTATATGATAACTGATTGCCAAAATAATGAATTGATATAAAAATAGTTTTGAAAGTATTTTTCCATTTGGTATAATTTTCATTAAGTATTATCTAACACAAACATAAATATTTACTGCAAAGTGATTAAGAGACCTCAAAGATTCCTTGTGGACACTAATATGGACGAGAGAGTATTAAATTTTTATCGTACACAAACCTCATTTTATGTTTAACGAAGGTCGACAGAATGGTGTAAACATTAGTGAAGCTGAAATTTTGAAATGTTACTCAATGATACGATATCAAAATTTGCATTACATGTTTGTCCGTAAATGACGACATTATGCCTCTTCATCGACTACTTTGAAGCCATTTTTACTAGTTATTATAGTGATTTAAAGTTAAAAATTTAACATTTTTTTAGTGATAATCTTTTGTTATAACTTGATTCATATTAGGAACCCAAAACAAAGCCAATTTTTGTACTACAATACACAATGTCTGACAACTCGATTCAGTCTCTAGTAAACCAAAACTTACATAACCAAAATCAACTTTTATAACTAAATCCGAAAAAAAAAAATACCAATCGCGCCGTATCCCAAATCCAAAAAATCCAACCAACCCGATAATTTAGCAACGCCGGAAAATGATTTTTTAAATAGCTGTATAAAAAATAAGTGCAAAACCCGCCCGCATTCCTTCCTAGGGTCCCGCCACTACGGGTGTGTATCAGTTGCTTAAGATTGTAACGGAAAAATAACGAGTTATTCGTGTGGTTAGCAAATTTATATTATTTAATGACTTAAGCAGAATGACTGCAAGAATAATAAGTTACTTACTACTTTGAAGAAACATATTTCTAATTTCGTAAAAACTAGACGATTACCCGCATAGCGACGACGCTGTATAGTCGCGTTAATTTGCGTGTGAAATTTGTTTTATGTATATATGGGTGGATTAAGTGAGAGTAAAGATAGTTAGAGGTTTAAATCGTAGTTAAGTATTTAAATATTTAATAAATTGTATTGACTTTTATAAGTAATGGCATTTTAGACTAACATTACTTATTTTTTTAAGTTTTAAGTAAATATGTTTTCTCTGTATGTATAGTATAGATATGCAAGGGGTTTCAACTAAGAGTTTGTAAACATACAAGGGTAAAAAACACCATAACTCCAACTACAATAGTTCTAAAGATTCTGAAAAGGTCACCATGTGAATCGTTTACTGGTCAAACAATAAGAGTACATTGTGTTATGTCCATATAAGGACAACCAAACAAAACACTATCAACATAACGGTTCCTCTACTAACCTCATGAAACATAAGTTCTTTACTATGTACTTGAACAAGATCCAAATACCCTTTTCTATATTGTAACAACAAAATTTTATGTATTTAGAATTCATCCATCTCCACAACTAGCACTCCATCAACGGTGTTTTTCAAAGTGAGAAGACCAGCATTGGTGTAAAGAGCGGTTCCCTCCTTTATGCAGCTCAAAGTGTAGGTACCTGACCCTGAGTCTAGTTTGGACTTGTCCTCGCAAATTAGCTATATTTTGGAGTGGCATAGCATTGACAAAAAATTGTCTTGAGTGGAGAGGCGGCAAACATCCAGGCCGTGGAATGGCGTAGCCCGAGAACTCCTTGACCTAGGAGTTGTTTTTGTTGGAGGCATTGGGGCTCATTGGACACCAAAGTAGTGAGAAGCCCACTCGAAGACATCATCGCTCCCTATTATACGCAAACTATAAATTATTAATACTTACATTTTGAGTACTTTTGTGCTACTCAGTTCCATATAATATATATGTTTGAAATAATAGCTATAAATTATTAAGTGGCGGACCCAACCAAAAAACTAAAGTGATTCCCCTTTAATTTAGTCTAGACAAAAAAAGTCAATTGGGCAACGATCAACGTATCGGGTCGGGTCTAATTTAACAAAGTTATATTAATCTAAAAATTAACGAAAACATTTTAAAGGAGTAATAGTTCGAAGTGATAGTTAAGTTTAAATTGGTAGCTATTTTTACTTGAAAATGTTTCATACATGCTTCTTCAATTACTACGGGATAGTACTAACTAGCATTTGCAATATATGGTGTAGTGCTAAACAAATTTCGTTAGTTTTGATTTCATATAGCCACAAAGTAGTAGTAATAGCATTCTCAATATACGGCGTAAAATTGAATTCGTTAGTTTTGATATCATATTGGCGTTAAAAGGTATACATAACTACATAAGTCATGCATTAATAACTTGTACTTAACATTGGTCTCTTCGTTTTTCAGACTTGTTTGAGGTTTTTTTTAACATAATGAAATAACCAAATATTTACTCACATATAATATATAAAGAGGGAGATGCTAAAAAGTTCTATAATAATACTATACAATGTGTAATTCTGCTTTTTTGTCAAAGCCTGGAAGAAAAGGTATGAAAATAAACCTTATATAAAGTGGAGGGGTTAAACAGAACGTTGAATAAAATATAAGGAAAATTTCATTTGTAGCTCAAAACTCAACCCACAAAAATGCAATATTATCCCAAACAAAAAGTTTTGCCAAAAGTATTCTAAAGCAACTTGGCATATGGGCAACTTGCGTGCAGAATTTGATACGTGGCAAAAAAAATACACATTTTGGGGCAACTTATTATACTTTATGAGCAACTGTTGTACTTCTGGACAACTTGATCTACTTTTGACCAAAGGGATAGGATTGCATTTTACTCTTTTTTTTTGGGCTACAAATGGAATTAGCCCTAAAATATATTCTGAATTTTGAGTCGTCTTCTTTTTTTTTGAATTACCTCCAGAAACAACCTCAAGCTTCCATTAAAGTGTCCCTAATTAAGCTTTGTTTCCTATTTTTGCCTTCAGGATCAATTCTTTGTCTTTCTTCCTTCTTGTTTTTGATCCAAGGTGATTCTCAAATTAATTCTAAGGTAGGTTGTAATTTGAAACAAGCTTAAACAAACACCCTCATCATTTACGAAGATAAACTAGAATTCTGAAAATTCTACACAAGTTAATAAGAATGGAAATCTTAGAATTCTACGCATTTGATTGAAACTGAAATTTTCAAACAAATTTTGAATGTGTGAGAAATTTCCAAAAACTTCTTGTTGATACTTGTAAGCCCTACAAAACTTTGTCTAGCATAAAAGTAGTATAAATAAGGTTGGCTAGCTCATTTAACATAACACAACTCAAAATTCTTAGTTAGCAAAAATTATCAGAACGGTCATACATGATCATTTCATTTAAAAAAGACACGTTTTTTTAGAGAAGTTGAAAATTGTCGTGTGACCGCACCTAAGGGGTGCGATGCAATAAAGTAGTTTTAAAAATTAAACCCGGTCATGGCGTGTCGCACCTAAGGGCGTGACGCCTCCCATGACCTTTTTCGAGTTTTCATGAATATACGTCTGTATTGTTGACAAAAGGGTTAAATACAATATTTTTTGTAATTTTTTTTATTATCTATATACAACAATTGATTGATTGTGTTGGGATTTAAAAACAAGGTAAACCATTTACTACGAGTACGCATCGGATGAATTTAGTTTGATATTAAGAATTAACACACAAATAAAGTAAGAAACACTATTTTTTAGGTAAAGGGTTTCCCCGGTAAATGTATTACACCAAAAAGCATTTAAGTACAAAAGGTGTAGGTGAATTCCTACACCCTAGCCCGTTACATGGGCAACGACATAAGATTGACAAACCAAACTCATGAACAAGCTTCAAAAAGCTACTAACCAAAATTACTAACTAAGAATGACACAACCATTCTTATTACTACCAAATATAAAAGAAAAGACAACTTTCTAAAACCAAGCCATCGAGATGGCAACAAAAACCTCCAGAAAAATACATATCTTCATGTTTTTTCTTTCAGCAGCGTCTTCCAAATAACCTACGCGGTTAACTTCCATAGCCTTCACGGCTAACTTCCTTAACAACGTACCAAGAATCTTGATCTTGAAAACTTGAGTGATTAAATTATCACCTCTATGGTTGTATACACAACACGTCGAACAAGTACGCAACAATGCTATTCATAACTTCACAAGCTCCAAACACCAATAGTGTATGCTTCTTTTAGTTGAACCGAAAACCAAACAACCCTTGTATGTTGAACCGAAAATCAGGAAACCCTAATTAGGGTTTTACCGAATTCGGTTGAAAGTGAAAACCAAGAACCAAAAACCATAATTTGAGGTTTTGTTGTTGTCGACTAAAGGAGAACCAAACACCACCGAAAGCCCTTGGTTAGGGTTTATGATCAAAATCGCAAGGTGGGGAAAAGAGAAGAACCGAAAATCCTCAAGAGGGAGAAATTCGGTTGAATGTATAGGAAAAGAGAGCATCGAATATTGTAGGTGTTTTGTGTTATGAATGAATGAATTATGAGGCTAGGGATGGGTGTTTATATAGGCACCAAACACTAGATCTAGATAAGCTAGGAAACCTCTAATTCCCTTTTTATCACAATATCTTTTCCTTAATTATAAAATTGATCCCAAAACTCTTCTAGATCCCTCCTAGGGGCCGGCCACAATGGAAGCACCCACAAGGTTCGGGTTTTGTCAATTTTAGTCCCTTCGGTTCTTATATAAATAGTCGTTAAGTTAGTTATAAAATATAACGGTAACTAACAGTTATTTAAATTATTACGTGAAGCATAATAAACCTTTAATAATAAGTAATTATATATTAAATGTTTAATAAACGTACTATTCGTGTCTTAATGTGTGTACACCCAATAGGCTCACGTATTTCTGGTCGTATAACATACGTATCCGACTCCCACTTTCCAACAGATTACTCGAGTAAAGACGACACACTTGAAATCTTATTGAGATATGTGAGTGACATGGAGAAGATTCACTGACTTATAATTGCGTAGATTCAGATTGTTCTTCATCCTATAATTGCTATCATACTATTCTTCATCATCAAAAATACCTGTAGGGAAGTCATCCTATAATTGCTATCTTACGATAGTCTTATCTCACGCCCAAGTGTTCTTTAATTACTAGATGGTAATGTAACTTAGCCCAATTACATCGTTTTAGTAGAACATATAAAACAATTTAGGCACATTACACCAAAGCCACCGACAATTTGGCCTTTCAAAAAAAAGGATAGAGTTTAAAGATCTTAAGGTAAAAGCCACATTTTCAACCCTTTTAACAAAGGAATGTGTTAATAACAAAGGAGAAGATTCGATAACTTATAATTGCATAGATTCAGATTGTGCTTCATCCTAAATTGCTATCATACTATTCTTCATCATCAAAAGCACATGTAGGGAAGTTAGCAGGTCGAATAACTAGGCCAACTGTCTAATTAATAGGGTTAACAAAAACAAGAGAAACCGGACTTAGATCAAAGAACAACAAAAGGCTGTCATATCAAGAAGAACCCAGTTTTCACCACCTTCAAAAGGACCAATAGTTACTCTTCTTCCATCAAAAGACCTATCCCAGATATCAATACAAGGCATGGCAGACCATTTACATAATTGGTATGTTGCAGCAACCACTAGAGAAAGAAGCAATGATAGCTCGAATGACGTTGATATGAAGATGCTTAAAGAGAATATCCATGTTATTCAAGTAAGTTACGAGATTTTTAAAGGGGCGCATCTAACCCAAGAGTGTCCTGTCAGAAAAGAGGAAAAGACAGTTGAGCAGATCAAGTATATAGGATCCTTGGAGGAAACCATTAACAAATACTGTGAAGAATCAATTAAAAGGCAAGCCGCGAATGATGAATGGATTAGGAAATTCATAAAAAAACAGACTTGAACTTAAGGGCACTAGACGCTACAACAAAGAACCTGCAGGTAAAAGCTGATCAATTAACCCAAACAGCCCTTACTAATGAAGGGGATATGGGTAAAACAGTCAAGGTGAAGACGAAAAAGGGTAAGGAAGTTAAGAAGGAGCCAGTTCCTTGTTACTTGCCTATTATTAACCCTTATGTACCACCTACGCCATTTCCAAGGAATTTGAAGGAACACAAGGATGACCCTTACAATACTCGCAAAACTATTTTTATGATTGAAATTCTCGAGAAAACTCATGAAGCTCAAGGGAAGATTATGATAAAATGGACATGGATGAAGGTTGGAATATTACGATCAAGGATGTAGAAAAGCTTAGGCAGATACTCATACCTACCATACACACTTTACCCAACCTAGAACTAGTGGTGCAACCGTATATGCCACTGAGTCCATTCCCTGATGAAGCGAAAGTTATGAGGGAAGAGGAACATGATTATATTCCTCTACAAGATTTTGATGTAATGGACGGCGCGATGCAACCTTTGACCCCTCAGACTGTTCACATCACACCACCCAACGACGATTATGTAGCATCGGCTACTAATCCTATTTTTGAAATGCATTTGAAGAAATTTGGAGTGGAAATTTTTGATATTACCGGGGTTGATGAAAATGCAGATGGTAACTCTATTAAAGATGTAAAGGAGCTTCCAGGTGTAATAAAGACAGACGTTGAATTTGAGACCTTCATTCAGAAATTACTACACAGAGTAAGCCAATCACCAAAATCATCAAACGAAACCGGTAAGATAAGAAGGGAAATGAAATCTTGATGTGTGCTTAAACACACATCATTTATACCCCGGAAAACACTATAAAACGGACTAATAACCAAAAAATATGAGTAATTATATTACAAATATGTTTGGTTTGTGTTATTAAGTCTTACAGGTACAGAAGATTGAAAACGGAGCAAAAACGATGATTTTCGGACTCGACTCGATCAAGTTTGTGCATTTTTAGAAGTCAAGACATAATCTAAGAGAAGTCACGAGAACACCATTGGATAGAGCTCGAAAAAACGAATCCAACGGTCCTGACCTCACCCAAAAACTTGACATGGTTCACATTTTATGGGCCAAACAATATTGTTAAATGTTAATTAAATAAAGCTCCGAAAAGTACACTCTCCACCTCATACCTTCCTCATCACCCTTGCCACATGGAGATTCTTATTGGCTAGAACACCTCATCCTCTCCACCTCATCACCCTTGTCACATGAAGGATTCTCATTGAATGAAACACCTCATCACCTCTAATCTAAAGGATATTTATCCCCACACTTCCTCTCATTCACTCACTCTCTTTTCATTGTTTTCTTTTATTTTTCACATAGTATTGTAGGATAAATTAGGAGTAGGAGTAGATTAAATTAACTTTTAGTTTAGCTTATTGTAAAGCTTTTAAAGCTTATTAGATCTATCTTATTGTACTCTTGGCTTATTAATGAAGTTGTTTTCTTTTATAAAGGTTGGTATTATTTATGCTTATTTTCTTCTTCTAATCCTCTCTTTTTCTTATTTTATCTTTTTAGCTTATTTTCTAATAAGCCCTTGTTAGCTTATTTATTTTTAGATCTTAAGCTTATATTGGAATAAGATTTTTATAGCTTATTTCATCTAAGCTTATTTTATATTCATGTTTGTTTAAAGCTTTTCGAGTAAGCTTATTTTAGCTTATTTTCGATTGCTTATTTTTCTAGCTTATTGTTTTTAGATC